>KZ652901.1:67499-81460 GCA_001010745.2 Gerris buenoi
TGTGGTGTGTGTTGCAGGTGATATAGTGGTCGGGTGGTTTGGTGGTTTAACGAGGGGGTGGAGACTGACGGGTGTGGTGTGTGTTGCAGGTGATATAGTGGTCGGGTGGTTTGGTGGTTTAACGAGGGGGTGGAGACTGACGGGTGTGGTGTGTGTTGCAGGTGATATAGTGGTCGGGTGGTTTGGTGGTTTAACGAGGGGGTGGAGACTGACGGATGTGGTGTGTGTTGCAGGTTAGCCTGGAGGAAGAGTTTTTGCAGCTGAATGAAGTGGAGCTGATTGAGTTCACACGGAAGGACGAACTCAATGTCAAGGATGAGCAGGACGTGTATCAAGCAGTCAAGAGATGGGTTGAGTAAGTTAACTCACATTTCATTTTGTACTTTCCCACCTTGCCGCTCCTCACTTTGCTCGTCCCCCCAGGAAAGTGGCCGCTATGCACTGCTTGCGGTGCTTTGCGTCGCTCGCCACAGCTGTGCAAGTCAAGGAGTTGGGTATTTATTGAGCTTATGAATTAAAAGACAATATTAATTGATTGCGGAATAGATACTTTTAATGTTGAGATTTCAACTGAATTATCTTTTATGGCTGTTTTTAAGATCTCCTGAGTGTTTTTCAGCATCAACTCAGTCCTTCTAAAAAAAAAAAATCTGTATTTTCTTCCATCTTGAACCCAGTTTGCTGAGTCAGATATTTAAAAAATCATAAAGTGGTCCGATTGAGTTAAAATTTGGCACAAAATGCACCTCTCTGTGTGACAAAACAAATCCACTACATTTTGATGTTATTGATTTTTGAAACTTTGACAATTAATAATACTGAATAATTAAATCAAAAAAATCAGTTAGTTCAAAATGGTCCCCGTCCAAGTTGGACCCGTCCAAGTTCTGACTACGCTCAATGCTGCTTCGTCCTTCTGGTGGTTTGAGGTACCCTGTACCTCGAACACCAAGAAACCTTTGAACAAAAAGTTAATTTAACAGCAAATTGGCCGATAGCCGTGTTGCTCTAGGCTTTTTGAGTTACATATTATAAATCTTAAATCAGTAATAAATGAAATTATTTAGGAAAACATGCATTTAAATAATAAATCAATATATAAATAAATATGAACTGTCTGTCTGTCTCTTATGCCTTGCTAAACCGTTCATCTGGTTTCAATGAAATGTTTGGGAACGGTTGGACGCATGCCCGGGAAGGTTTTTAAGTTAGATAAACTATGTTTCGATAGAGGGCGTGCACGTTGTTTCACCGAATATTTGTATTTCATATTGTTTAACTGCCGCCAGACAATATGAAATTCACACATTCAGTGAAACACATGATATTCATAGAACTGTTCAGGGGTACGAAGTTCCCTGGGTCAGCAAGTACTCAATAAAGCAAAACAACAATAAAATTTTATTGCAAAACTTTAAATAATCATATAGTCTTATATGTAACAGAGCTTATTATTTATGTTAATAATATATTCTTTTATCTCCAGTTGGAAGAAAAAGTTGTGATTTTGGATTAGTTTAGATCAGGGGTACTCACTACGCGGCCCTCAGTACAATATTGTGTGGCCCTCGACCGAACGTAAAACTCACGATATTTTCCCCATTATCTTACATTGCTAGAAAATAAATTAAGTGCCTAAGAAATGACAATAAATAAATTGTTCGAAACTAATCCTGATCATATTTGCTTGAACCTACACAAGTGAATCAACTTTTAGTTGAATGAATTTCATTAAGAACAAAAATAGGTCCCGTCTAACACATGAAATCCTTTAGCACCTGCTAAGAATAGCAGTGTCCAAAGAACCAGCGGACATTTATCATGGCCAACCTAAGGCTAAGCGTACACTGGAGACAAAACAGTCTGCAAACAGCCCACAGATAGTCTGCAGTGTCTCCAGTGTGTGCCTAGCCTAAGAAAACATGTTTTTATTGTTTTTCATAACTATGGATTAAATGACAGATTATTATAGATTTTAAGTAATATAGCATAATGGTTGTTTACTGATCTATATTTAATCTAAAATGATTAGGAGCACAACTTTTATTATATTACATATACAATTTTTAAGTTACTTTTTCAGTTTTTTTTTTTTTTTTAATTATAAAAATACTTGTGTTCAACATAGTTCGAATTAAACCGTACCTAGGTTTACTTTATTTTATGACAAAGTGTTAAAATCAAATTTCACATAAGAGATGCATAAAAACGCTGTTTTGAGAGGTCATATTTTCAAAATTTATAATTTAAAGATATTTTGGTTTTCAAAAATCAATGACAGACCGACAGACAGACATGGAATCAATAATGTTCCTTGATTGCTAGATCCAACGGCCCTTAGAGATCTTCAGATTCTCAAATTTGGCTCTTTACGCAATCCTGGTGAGAACCCCTGGTCTAGAGTCTAGAGTGTGGTAACAGCGACGACGTCAACGGAGATCATCAAATAGCTATGACGTCTATTATATGACTGTCAAAGCTGTAAAATAGCTTTGCAATGTTCTCTCTTGTATGTAGTATTAAACATTTTATACAATAAAATGAGTTAAAACGATCTAAACCAGCGATTAGACCGTCATTTTACATCCACCACGTGACCGCTAGATTGCGGCCCAGCCACTATAAAGCAGCACCACTTTCCTAGGAAATCAGAGCTTAAGAATTCAAATAACTTTGGATAAAATAATTCCTTGAGACCGACTTAGTTAAGTTCGTAATAAGTCTAAATTAAGAAGAATAAAAATATATAAAGTGATAAAAATGACTGATCCTTTTCAAATGACATTTGAAGATTTGGGGGAAGGGGAATCCAGTTAGTCTTAATCGAAAGGCTAAGGTTTGCTGGGCCGTTTATGAATCAAGGTCGAGGTCAGAGGTTCGATCCCGCCCCCAGCACTTTGATTTACATGCCCTTCTATTGATTGACACCGTAATTGCTCCAGTGCATTGGTGTGTCAAGTGATTGAACTCCGTACGGTGTTCGTGGACAGAGCCCAAATATGTGGCCTAATTTCTAGCTTCCAACAAGTAGTTCAACCCTCTACTAAATGTACAACTTAAAATCCAAATATTGGCATTATATTTTGATATTTTTCTGTCAGAATATGAAGAAGAAAAAATCGGTCCAAGACAACTCAAAAAAACTTTTTATTATACGAGTTCATAATTACTTAGCCCAATATTTTCCATTTATTAGTTTTCGTATGTACATTTAATTATTATTAAACATTTCATCAAAATTGATCATAAAAATGACCTCCTTGGTGGGGAATCGAACTTGGCCTCTCTCCGTCCACGTTTTAAACTATTTTCTACAAAAGCTAAGAATTTTAGGTCGGAGAAATAATCTAACTTCATCTATTCAATGAGGCAAACAATTTTTTTCAAATACAAGTTTTTAGTTAAGCAATCAGCGACACCACTATGAAGTGTTAAAGATCGCTAAAACTATCAATATTTTTTACCCGATAAATAATATAAAAATAATGTCAATGTTGATATAACATNTGTATGTACCTCGTGAGTAAAGTGCCATTATTCCCTTCGCAATAATTATCTCCCTTGGCTTCGCCTCGGGATTTAGGGACCGTGGTTCCTTCGGCTTTGCCTCAAGAACCAACTTTTTCGCTCAGGGAATAATGGCTTACTTTACTCCCTAGGTGCATAAATAACTATTTTATTATTAATTTATTTTTATTTATCACATTACATAAAATATTATAAGTCGTCAAGTAGTTGTTTGTTTATAAAAACACACTTTGAAAAACTTCATAACAATCTTGGTTATTGAGATTTTACAAGGAACCCAAAGTTGTGACTGGTGCAGAGTCTGTTAGGCAAGTTTCAGGTCGATTGGACAACTGGAAGAGGCTTAATTAGCCAACAGACGCCAGTCAGCCATAACAAATCCAAACTAGTGTCAAAAAGTACGACATCCCTTCATTCAAAAACATCATGCCATGCTCTTTATTCTCTTCACAATATAGTTATAATCCGGAACCAATATTTTGAAACTTCTACTCGTTTGAGTTTAATGAAATGTAGGTGGTAAGTCATAATTAGTATATTTGTTTTCTTCTATAATTTCAATCTTCTGTCCCCATTAGTGCATGCGTACAAAGTTGTTTTAATATTCAACACCCGATATCTTTAAAGAATTTTGACGGTTTGTCAAACATAATGAATCGTTTCCCATGAATGATGGTACCATAATAATTGTAACCTTATGCTCTCATTTAGTTGTAAAAAATTATCAAAAGGTAAAATGTTTACCTTGAGACAAATTTTAACACGTACGTTAAGGCATTTCTTTTAAAAAAATCCTCTGTACAGCGTAGAAGAGTACTTTTTGCTAGACTTTATAATGTTTAATTTTATTGAAGACGTTTGTTTATTTATTTATTACGATGTTGTTGTTTTTTGTTTCTTGTTTTAGGATGTGTAATCGACTTTTGTACATCACAGAAATGTGATCTTAACAAATAATAGTTATTTACGCAACAAGGGAGAGAAGTATGTTTTCCGGCTCGAGGTTAATAAAAACTCATTAGCTCATTATTCATTATTCATTATTCTCTTCTTCTCAGTATTCATTAGCTCCCAAGGCCGTAAGGCCGAGGGAGATAACTGTAGTATTAGCTCTCGAGGCTTGCCGAGAGAGATAATCCCGAGAGTAGAAATACTTCGATCCATGTTGCGTATTAAATTTTATCTACGACTAGTGCACCATGGGTAATAGCTATTAAGTTTGTAAATATAAAAGTTTTACCTACAAATTCACGCAATTTAAACACCTTAAACTGATATTTAGTTACTTGATTTATTAAAATAACAATTCTTATACTAAATATATACGTTTTTAATTTAATTACGTTTAGTTTGTTTTTAATTTAAAGACTTTGTATGATAACCTAAAGTAACCTTCCCGAAAAAAAGTAAACAAAACAGCTAAAAAAACAACAAAATACTTAAAACTTACCTAAAAAAATACCTTTTAAGTTGGTATGACTGTTTTTTTACTCCCAAGGGAGGGAAGTAACACTTCCCTCCCTGTTATTGGCAATGTAAAGTCTACTTACAGTGCAGGTCGTAGATAAAAAGATTTTCAATTCATTTCATTTCATTAAATTTTGATTTTTTTAAAAATACAAAATCCTAACTGTGAAAAAAAAACTGAGTTCGAGATCCCTAGCCAAAAAATTGAGGCTATCGAAGTGGTGATGTGTTACATTGGGCCAGATCCCCACCTTATATAGACTTCACTTGACGTCCCGTAATACTGATATATTATATGTTGTTGAGAAACTAGCCCAGTCCTGGACTATTTGTCCCAGTTTCGACTGTAGACTGGTAACCCTACCTGAGTGTGTATATTCTAGTTGGTCTCTGTTATGTTGCAGCTGCAATATCAGAGTGATCGGTAAACAAATGGCCTGATGATCATTTGTAGCTTTAGTGTGATCTAGTGAGGACAAGTTTGTTTTTTAATGGTATACCATGATAGCAAATAAGAAGATAGTCAACTTGCCTCATGTAAGAGTGTTGCTAAGCTTAGAGTGGGGGAGTCTTATATTTTTTGGGAGGGAGGTGGAATGGATTTACGCACCAGCCTGTTCACATGAGCTGTGTTCAGAGTCGGACTCCCCATCTAGTGGAAGTACCGACTAAACCACCCCCCTTGTCTCTTAGAGCCATAGCCCGGGACCGTTGCGCACATTACTTCAGGCTAGGCCCTATAACTTGCACCCCCCCACTCACTTCTCTTTTTTTAACTAATTAATGCTGGTCCAGATCGGTCTTCTTTGTCCTACACATATCTCGCCACGTAGCCCCAGGTGCTTACACTTTCTAGCATTTTTTCCACCACCGTGTCTGGGGTAAAATCTCCAATTTCTGCCGTTAGAGCCCTTCTATGCTGTGTGCATCTGTCGCAGACAAAGAAGGTGTGTTTCGCATTACCGGACATCTCCAAGCAGTATAGACAGCCGGCCGGAGGTACCTTCCCCATTTTTTTAAGGTACGATCTAAAATATCTGTGTGCGATCCGGTTAGAATAGTAGGGATCCTGATCTAGTTAGAAAAAAAACAGTAAATAATTCTAAAGACCTATAAAAAAACTTACCTCCCTAGATTGGATTTGAACATGTGACATCTGAATTTTCCAGAAAGCACCTTAGCTCGCCAGACTTCATATGTCGGGTTAGTTAGATCGGGTATAATGCTGTTGGGTTTGTTTAACCTTTTAGTAGCCCCACTGCAGCACTTCCTCGGCCCAGTGCAGCATTCGTAGCCCCGGTGCAGCACTTCGTAGCCCCGGTGCAGCACTTGGTACTGGCACTGGCTACTTGCCCACCTCTACTAATGGCCTGATTGTATATTAGGGTTTTTCTGTTTGCAGGCACGACAAGGAAGCTCGACACCACCTGCTGACGAGGCTTCTGAAAGCAGTACGGTGTCAGTACCTCTCTCCCACGTTCCTAGAGGAGCAGGTTAGGAACTGTAACCTCATATCTAACCTCCCCGCCTGCAGGGAGTACCTCGCTAATATATTCAAGGTAACCACACTTAACTCCTCTCGTTATCACTCCTACTACTAAACATGCTTTATTCCCCATAAATGTACAATTAACTAGTGATGCGGTGCATAAAGAACTCGCGTAGAAATGTGTTTTTATATCAACCATAATGCCTTAATATGTTCTCAATAATGATATCAGGATAATATTTCAGCTAAAACCTGGCATTCTTATTCAACCTGAAGAAAGCATTTAAATTATTTTGTCTATTATCATTATTTAATAATATTATCGCAGGCTCGCTACGGTCGCCTGTTTATACAGTATTTATATATGATATGATTAGGCTCGCTACGCTCGCTATTTATCGTAATCATTATTCTATGTAATTGTAGGCTCGCTACGCTCGCCTGTTTTTACAGTATTTTTATATAACTGACAGTATTTATATATGGCTCGCTGCGCTCGCCTATTTTATTCAGCATTTGTAGTCAATATTTATTAATTGTTAATGTAGGCTCGCTATGCGCCTGTTTTTACAGTATTTATATATAATCGGCAGTATTTATATATGGCTCGCTGCGCTCGCTTGATTCGGCATTTGTAGTCAATATTTATTACATGGTTATTGTAGGCTCGCTACGCTCGCCTGTTTATACAGTATTTTTCGTAATCATTATTCAATGTAATTGTAGGCTTGCTACGCTCGCCTGTTTTTACAGTATTTTTATATAATCGGCAGTATTTATATATGGCTCGCTGCGCTCGCCTATTTAATTCTGCATTTGTAGATTTGTAGTCAATATTTATTAAATTGTTATATTAGGCTCGCTACGCTCGCCTGTTTCTACAGTATTTTTATATAATCGGCAGTATTTATATATGGCTCGCTGCGCTCGCCTATTTAATTCTGCATTTGTAGATTTGTAGTCAATATTTATTAAATTGTTATATTAGGCTCGCTACGCTCGCCTGTTTCTACAGTATTTTTATATAATCGGCAGTATTTATATATGGCTCGCTGCGCTCGCCTTTTTTTATTCAGCATTTGTAGTCAATATTTATTAAATTGTTATTGTAGGCACGCTACGCTCACCTGATTATACATTATTTGCACGTAATCAATATTTAATACAATTAATGCAAGGCTCGCTACGCTCGCCTGTTTGATGTAGCATTTTCTAGTTAATATTTATTAAATAAGGTTATAGTAGGCTCGCTACGCTCGCCTTTTTATACGGTATTTGTTCGTAATCATTATTCAATATGATTAATGCAGGCTCGCTGCGCTCGCCTGTTTTTACAGTATTTGAACAAAATCACACACATTCGAAGTACACATTTGAACAAAAGTTATGCATGTTTCTTTCAGCATTTGTAGTAAATATTTATTAAATAAAGTTTGTGCTAAAGTTGGCCACTATCTTGACAATAATATATGTAAAATTTTAATAGTTAGGTATTCCTATACTACACTTTAAGACTTTTAAATTGATGTATATCATGTCACACTGACTAAAAACTTTTTACCTCCACCTTATTGGCCGCCATCTTGAAAAAAATGAATTATGAAATTTTAAAAATTATTGAACCTTTTTCTTCTTTTATACTTTTAGATTAATGTAGGTATAACATGCCATGAAGAATAATTTTTTAATAGTCCACCATAATGGCCGCCATCTTGAAAATATTACGTGGAAAATTTTAATACTTACATATTCCTTTCCTACACTTTAAGACCTTTAAATTGATGTATAACATGTCATACTGACTAAAACCTTTTTGTTTAGTCGTCCGCCATATTGGCCGCCATCTTGAAAATATAAAGTGCGAAATTTTAGTAGTCACGTATTATTCTCCTCCTCTTAAAGGCCTTTAAAATGATGTATAACACATTATGCTCATTAAAACTATTTTTTTTAGTCGTCCGCCATATTGGCCGCCATCTTGAAAATATTTAGTGTGAAATTTCCAAAAACTATACAGTTGTCACAAATGCTGGGATGTATCTTTGTGCTAAAATTCGTTGAAATTGGTCAATTTTTACTCCAGTTATCGTTGGACAAACAAACACATAAACAAACTTTTCAAATCCCAAGTCTCTGAAATAAAGAACTCACTACGCTCGTTCAATTATTACAACATATTATATTATTCAATTAAATACGTTTTTATCATGTCAAAAAGCCTTCTGACGGAGGTTGATTTTGGATTATAGATGACAAAATGTCAAAATGGGCAAAATGACAAAATGGATTATAGATGTCAAAAAGATTAAGAAAGTTACCTATTTATTCTATTTTTTACGTTTTTGTTAGTGTTCATATTACGGGAAGATTAAATTTTAATTAAAATCAAATTACAGTCGACTCTCGATAACTCGAACTTCAGGGGTAAATAGAAAAATTCGAGTTTTTCGACTAATCGAGATTTGAGTTATTGAGGTCTAAAATAACCAACTTGGAGTTATAAAGGTTCCTACTCAAGTAATAAACCAGTACTAAGAAATACAGGGTATTAAAGAAAAACTATATACATATTTTGCCCTCTTCACTGAGCGGCTGATCCACTTGCTGAATCATCATTACTTATCCAGAATTTTTAGGATAGTTGATAAAGTATTTGGCGGCAAAAAGGGGAAGCAATGATATGCGACTTTACAGTATGACTATGACAAGCGAGAACTCTACTAATATACTAATGTATGATATTATCAATTGCCAGTCAACGGATTATGTAGGCACCTGTAAACTTCAAGTTATAGAATCGAAACTTCGACTTATAGAGGTCGTCCACGGCTCCAAAAACAAAATTATTTGTCTAATCGAGGTTTTTATTTTAAAATATTCGACTTATAGAGGTAATAATAAAGGCAAACACTATGGAGAAATGAAGGGGATTAAAAAAAAATCGAGTTATCGAGAGTCGATTATTATTAACTACGGGAAACAGACAGAGAAAAATAGACTCCAGCACCGCGATTTGAACCACGGGCCTCTATATTCGAGCAATCGTTTCAACTCGGCCAGTGCTTTAAATAAATTTGATGGAGAAAATATGTTCTCTATTTTGTACAGGCATCAGTTAAACTTGCTGTTGCATGCCTTCTGTTGTTTGAACCAATATGAATCAGACTTGACGAATTTATTTGTAACAAAGTTAGGGCACCAAGTGCGTGGTTGTGAATGATCCTAAGGATGTACAGTAGAATTCCGCTAATCCCAACAGGTTTTTGCACTAAATGATGCGTCATCATCCATGACGATGTTTAATTGAAGAGATTTTTCTTGGATAAGAGGGCCAGTGATAGGGATTCCTTTCAGTCTTTCTTGAGAAAACCATAGGAAAAGCGCTTCGCCTAAGTTATCGTAAGATGAAACAGTCGGCTTACTACGTTTTTCAATGGTCTCTTCACTTGAGGTAGCGCAAAAAATCTCAATCTTACTTTTATTTTTTTCCAATCAGAAATTGTAGCTTTTCCTACGTTAATTTACAAAAATCCGCCTAATCCGAATTTTTGCTAATCCAAACTGGGTTCAGTCCCAATAAGTTAGGATCAGAGGGACTCTACTGTATTTAAAATGAAGATATATTAAGATTGCAGATATATTAGTGATACATAGTGAGGGCTGTAAATGCACTAGGAATCTATGTGGCACACTAATTGGTGATTGATTGAGATGTTTGATGTGTTGTGTTGTTATGTTGTTAGGACCTGACGCTACATAAGAAGGTGATCGGTCGGGAGAGGGTCGGTGTAGGAGGTAGAGTTATGTACATGGCTGGTGGGTTCCAGAGACACTCGCTGGACACTGTGGAATCCTACAGCCCCCAGACAGACTCCTGGACGACTCTGGCTCACCTCACTGTACCCAGGTCTGGGCTCGGCTCTGCCTTCATCAAGGTAATCTACATCCAGTCTGTACTATCACTTGTTTATTATCGGTCGGTAGAGGGTCGGTGTAGGAGGTAGAGTTTTAAAAAATATTTTTTCGCGCGACTTCAATCATCCGCCATTTTGAATTAGAACAGCTGATAAGTTTGAGTTCGCTATATTTTTCCTGTGTGTGCGTCAAAACGATCTTTGATACTGGAAAGTTTCATGTTTTTATCTCTATTGGTTCAAAAGTTATGATTTAATTTTTTTGGTTTTCTCCAAGAATATGTAGTCAGCAATGTTCGTCTCACATCCAAGTTGCTCCTCCAGGTATATTTTTGACCCTTTTTTTAATTATTTGCAGGAAAATTTTACGCCCAAAGACATAAACCGTGTTTGGGGTCCGTTAAATAATCCCGGGCCAGTCTCGTAACGACCCGATATTGGATCGATACAAGACTACCAAACCCTTTACAGACATGTGAAGTATTGGTATGGGTTTGTTCCAACCCCTCTATTTGTACCGTCCTTTGTATCAGCAAGCGGATTGTTTGGGAATCATTTAGGACAGGTTTTATATACATGTGCTACCATTGTACTCTAATAAAATCATATCAGTTTGAAACGGGTTTAGGACTATAATTTGCTCCTTATTAAAAAACATGAAAGGAAACCTAACAGTTAGGTAACCTTCTTGTTGATTGTGTGGCAATCGACATAACTGGGCATGTCTTACAAACCAGTGCTTGGTGTTGTCAGAGGATCATTTGAACGGTACAGTAAAGGATTGGCAAACGATTCCTGTGTCGGTTCCAACAGTTGGTGGCTAGGACTCAAATTTTTTAATAAACTTAGATCTGAGGTAAGAGAGCTTCCTATTGACTCTTTCTGTAAAGTTACCAAAGAATTCTTAATTCAGAACCCTCTGTATAGCATTAAAGAATTCTTCGCTCTCAACTTTTAACTTTTAATTTGTTACCTTTTGTATTTGTCCCAATTTTTATCTTTATAACTTTTTTAATTTAAATGATAAACTTTACTAGTCTTTTGTTTTTTTCTCTCTCTCTCTTCAAACTTTTAATCTTTTAACTTTTAACTGTGCATGTCCTATTTTGTTGAGAATGTTTTGTTTTTGTTTTCATTATATACATTGTAAACTAAGATAAAGAAGGTGAAATTAGTGTTTTTATGTATGTTAATTTTCTGACTTTTGTACACCTACTGTGATAGGTCTCCACAAAGAAAATTTAAAATAAATAAATTTGTTTAAAAGCAATGCTGGTCGGTTATGTTATGGGGGGCTATCTGTGGAGTCACCCATCCAAGTAGTGACCAAACCCAGTGCTGCTTGACTTCATTGATTGTAAAGTCAACTACCCTACAATCAGTACTCTGTATGAGTTACCCAGTTATTTTTGACTGTATAGAACTTATCTTAAGAAGTACCTGCTATTATTCTCTGTAACCAACTTTTAGTTTATAAGTTCTTGGCAGTATTCATACTACAGAAAGTTTAAATTAAATCAAATTATAATTATTAACACTGAGAGACAGAGAAAAATAGACTCCAGCACCGGGACTTGAACGGCATCTGTCTCCCAGTGTTAATAATAATTGTAATTTGATTTAAATTAAAATTTAAACTTTCCGTAGTATGAATACTAGCAAGAACTTCAAAATTGAATTTCTAATCGATTGTACAAGGTACAGGTACTAATCGAGTACTTTATAATTATAAGTGTTAATTCTCGGTCTAGTTCTAGGTACTTATTTACTTGGGTACATACCAATAAGTATGTACCCGAGTAAATAAGGTGCCATAGGGATAGAGTTTACCTGGGTACATACCATTTATATATTGTAAATAAAATAATATAAATTAATAGACAAACTTAATCGGGATGTTGAAAAGCAGTGGGGCTTTTGTATGGGGTTAAGAAGGGGGAAGCCAAGAAAAGAGAAAAGGATGTACCCAAGTAAACAAGGCGTAATAGAGGTAGAAGTTTACTTGGGTACATCCCGAAGGAATACCCAAGTAAATAAGGTGCTATAGGGCAGGAGTTTACTTGGGTACATACCTAGGGCAAGTATTTCTATTGACAAAAAATGTCAATGACAAGTCAAAGAAATAATTTTTAATGACATAATTAATTTTGAATAAAATCAAATCTCGAAATTGGAAAAAAATTACAATTTCAAAGAGAAAGACATGGATAAACTTGAGTTGAGGCATTAATATGAAACAAGTCATATTACTGACTGAAAGGATATAACGAGTAGGAGATGCTTTAATGGTTTCGGCGTAAGTAAAATTAAATGGCATTTTTTATATATTTATGTAGATATATTTCATAAATCGGAGCCATAAAGAAAATTTAATATTATGTACAATGGGACAAAGGAATATCACACTTCTGTAATGTTAAGTGACAATATCTGTTAGCCTAACAATCAAATAAGACAAAGGGACATTAAGTCTAATGTATTTTGGGACAAAGGAACATCACACTTATGTAACAAAAAGTAACAAAATGCATTAGTCAATGTATTTTGGGATCAGGGACTTACTTTGGAGTAGGAAATTTAAAAACAATTTTTTTTATGCTAAACCCTTATTAATCCATCTGAGTGCAAATAATAAGTAAGTCAATAAATAAGTCTACCTGGATGGATAAAAACAAATTCACCTCATTTTTGAGGTGAATTGGAGGTATGTACCCAAGTAAACAAGTGCCTAGTTCTAATGTAAAAAATATTGACCTGCTAAACTTGTAGAAATATTGAAAGCTTGGATTCGTGACTAGTTATCGGTTACGGCAGAGAAAAATCATTCTCCTGCGTAGCTTAGTTGGATAAAGCGCTACACTGGAAATGTAGAGGCCCGTGGTTCAAGTCCCGGCGCCGGAGTCTATTTTTCTCTGTCTGTCTCCCAGTGTTAATAATAATTATAATTTGATTTAAATTACGACTTTTAATTAATTAAAATGAAGGAAATTGAATGTTTACTTTTTGATTGTTGTGCAGGGTGTGCTGTACGCTATCGGGGGTCGAAACAACAGTGTGCCCGGTTCTAGCTACGACTCAGACTGGGTCGACAGATACGATCCTAGTCGAGACCTGTGGAGGCCCTGTAACCCCATGTCCTGTCCGAGGCACAGGGTCGGAGTAGCAGTATTAGATGGACAGATATACGCCTGCGGAGGCTCCGCCGGCACCAGCTATCTTAACTCCGTCGAAAGGTAAATACTCTGTTTCCTTCACTGTAGTTAGGTTTGTACTTGCAGTGCAAGGNGCAAATGTATTAATTACTGTTGGAATTTTTCTTTTTTGCAATAAATGGTTATTATTATTATTGAATGCTACTTTTACTAATGTATTGAAAATTGACGCAATGATATCATATGGTACACATTTGTACAGGGTCTAGAATAAAGATTTTTTTTTATTACATATTATTATGTAAATATGTCGATAATTTATTATATATACAGTATGTCCCAGGATCGACTTGACGATACGTGAAGTGACCAAAAAATTTCATTTTTCGACAAAAAGTCATTCTTGATCAT
>KZ652902.1:0-10760 GCA_001010745.2 Gerris buenoi
ATTTCTGTAGCGTTATACTGCAGTTCAAATTTCACGGCGAGTTTTTACAAATACGGTTGGTCTTACAAAAAAACTACAAGAATACTTTTTTGTTCAAAATTTCCTCGCCTTTAATTTTATAAAGGACTATCCAACACCTAAAGTCAATAGGAAAGGAGATATAAGCGAAAAACTCAATTTTGACCTCATCTGAGCATTATATCTCGTGAAGCTCAAGGTCAAATCAAGGGTACTTTTTGGATGTTGTTTGAAAACACTAAATAAAGGTGTACGCAAAAGTTCAGCTCACTTTGAATTATTCCGCAATTTGGTCATTTATTTGTCTAATTTGACTGGACTACAACGAAAACTAATAAATGAAAAACACTGGGGCAAGTAATTATGAACTCGTATATATGAGATAGTTTGTCTGAGTTGTCTCAGACCGATTTTTTGTTGTTGTCATTAGTTATTAGTTCTTTTTGCAAAAGCCGAAAATTGTAAAGGTGATTTATGTATTTAATCGATGATTTTGTCTAAGATATGTTTGTGTTTATTTTTGTAGGTTGATATATGTCAACAAAACTATTTAACTCAAGAAAGGAATAAAGTAATAGTAAATACAGATGTAACCCTTGTTGCGTTAAGTACAGATTCATCTTGGATGGCTACTATCGAGACACGAAAAGAAAAAAAATCTTCATTAGAACTTAGGCTTAAACTTTGGGAGTATCAAATTTCATCTAAAAGGTTTGTAGAAATTTGTTTCTATTTTACATAAAACAACAGAGCAATATATTATATACAGTAGTCGCCGCTTAATGTGATCACTTTGGGACCAATGCCTAGTGATCACATTAACCGACTGATAATAATAAGCAAAATCTCATTGGTTATGCTTTCACTGTGTTTTTATTGGATCAAAATATAAATATAAATAGATAACACTGGAAAATTCCGATATTCCCGCTGATAGCCATAGCCGCTGAAGTGGATGGGGAAAAAAAGAATAAAATTGGGGAAAAAACTGTTTATTACTTACGTACACATAAAACACATGCGGTTTACACATTAGAAAATAACCAAATAACTGAAATGTCACTAAACATATTTTACATTTCTTTCCTTAATTCTCCTTATTACATTCTTTTCTCAGAAACCATTCTTTTAGGGTGCGCTCAACATCTTCTTCTGAGTCCTTTCCGTTTTCTTTTGCAAATTTGGTTCTCATTTTTAAAGAGACAATCCCGGTATCCTTCCGTTATTTTAGAAGTTTATTCAACAATGGCTGAGAAAGTTTCCAATTTAATTGCGGCTTTCCGCTGGCTCATCTTGGTTGAAAACGATAAGATGTCTATCTTCTCCTACAAGATGAGATCACGACGTTTTAAACCCCTCATTCTTTGTTCAACAATTTTTATAACAAAACTAATCGACTTCGAACTTGTATAAATGTAATGTTAATATGACTTTAGAGTTCTCAGAAACGATTAAAAGACAAAAACAACTGACCTCTGTATTAGTAAAATGTCGTAAAAATAGGTGGAGAAATGTATGTTTAGATGTGTTTTTTTATGTCTGTGTAGCAATATAGAGGAAGGGAAAGGTGGCGTGAGGTAAACTTTCTGAGAATCCTGGGTGTTTAGACAAAACGCTTCTCGGTTTGCCGCAGCTGTAGTCGTTTCCCCGAAAATAATATAAAAAAATTCAACGATTTCGACTTGACTTTGATCACAATAAACGAAATACTGATAACAATAAACGGATATTTTCTAATGTATTGGTATTGGGTGGGCCCGTTCCAAGCCATTTTGATCACACTAAGCGGTTGATAACATTAACCGTGATCACATTAAGCGGTGACTACTGTATTGCTGTTTATAATATGATGTATGTATTAAGTGTTTCAAAACATGTGTCAGAAAATAAAGGGTATATGATTCCTTGGCTAATTAAAGAAGAAGAAGAAAAAAAGAATCCGGTTAAGATGGATCCTCAAACCCAGGGTTTTCGAGATAAAGGGTTTCGCCAAAAATTTTTGTTTTTTGACGATATCTCAGTAACTGTTTGAGGTACAAAACAGCTTTTGAACACATTTTATCACTAATTGAAGCAAGCTTCTTACATTTAACAAAATATACATACTGTCTATCTGTCAGTAATGTTTATGTGTCCGAAGATAACTTGAGTAAAAGTTGACTGATTTAGTTGAAATTTTACTTATGCTTTACTTTTACTAATACTCGGGCTAAGTTTGTTGGACAGCGTTAAACATCCAAAAAAATAAATAAATAAAAATTGGTGATGACACTGCTGTTATACTATACATGTGGAGATTTTTTTTTAATTGTAATTTGTAAACTTCATCAGTTTATTTTTTTTTTATTCCTAATTATTATGTTTACTTTGTTTTCTAGATGGGCTTTAAATAGTGTTGTCGATTCACCTCACAGTGCTCCTGTTAATTGTTTGAAATTTCAACCGAATTCCTCCTCTTCTAACACCACTCTTGAATACTTGTTTGTGACTACTGGAGAAGATGCTAAGTTCAGATTATGGTCACCTTCACCTATAGATTCTGTTTACAGTAAGCGTTCATTCCTTCTCAATTCCACAGATTTTGTTTAGAAATTTCACATATAAAGTAGTAAGGTCCCATTACTAGTAGGGGGGAAATAACCATTTTGACCCTGGAACAAAGGTATCCATGCAATCGGAAGCATTCATACTCCAATGATTCTAAATTTGACATTTTTAATGGAATATAAACAAAAAACATTGAGCAAAACAGGGATTGATTATTATTCAAGATACAACTTAGTCTCATGTAGGTTCAGTTTACAATCAGCATTTAGTTTGGGCTCTAGTCCAGCTATCATCGGCCTTTGGTTAGTTTATTCCTAAGCACTGTCCTACCTTGTTACCATTCAGCAGGTAAATGATTAGGCGTCAGCTGATTTAATTAAAAGGTCTTTTATTATTTGAATAAATACAATGCGTAACTTCTCTTATTGATTTTCAGAAAAAGGTGTTGTTTGGAAGTGTGAAGGAGCTGCATCGTACAAAGATCACAAAACAGGTCCTGCTTGCTTCAGTCAGGATGGTTCTTTGTTAGCTGTCGCTTTTGAACATATTCTTACTTTATGGTCTTCCGATGGAATCAAATTCAGAACATCTCTCTCCAGATTTCCACCTCCTATAACGTAAAGTTTATTTATTTATTTATTTTTATTTGGAGCTCTTAAAATATTGTGTACAACTTATATTTTATATTTATAAAANGTTCAAACCCAGCATACAGCTCATCAATTTTTAACGTTATAAATCATTTAGAGGTGAGTTGCCATCACCCGTCGTCGGGACACTACTCGATTAAGTTTGAAGACCAACAAATCAAAACAAACATTTATTTTTTATTAGAATAAATGTGGTTGTCGTAGCTTAGCAAAACAAATAACAAATCATTTTGAGGTGCGTTTAGAGGACACTACTCGATTATATAAATGATTATGCTAAATCTACATAGATAATTATCTGATAAGAGTAAAATTTGAGCCACACAAAGTTATTTTTGGCAATTGCATTTAGAATGGGTTACATTTTTTTCCATTGAATCTAACAAGTTTTTACTAGGTTTAAAAATTATTATAATCTAATCAACAAACTGAAGTTTGTATTTTTTCATTTCCTCCCCAAAATATAAAAAAAAATTAAAAGTGAAAGCTTGATTGAAAAGTTTTTAGTCAACATGATATATTATGTATCAATTAAAAGGTCTTAAAGTGCAATTAAAGAATATGTAACTATTAAAATTTCACACTTTATTTTCAAGGTAGCGGCCAATATGACAGACAACAAAGCAAAGAGTTTTTAAAGATTTTAACAAGATTTAAAGAGTGTTAAAGATCTTGAAGGGTAGGAAAATAATAATATGTAACTATTACTATAAAATTTCCATTCTTTGCCGGCACTTTGAAAACAAATATGGCCAAAATTGGGGTTTGCAAAAAAGTTATGGTCTTTGCCAGCTTTTTGAAAACAAATATGGCCAAAATTGGGGTTTGCAAAAAAGTTAATGGCATACAATTTATTTAGCATGTCACATACAATTTTAAAGATCTTATCAGGTAGATTAAAACAATGTAAGTGTAGCCATATTGAAAACAAACATGGCCAGTTTCAATAGAGAACTTTGTTCGAGTTTAATTGTTTTAAGTAACTGTTTCTTAATCAAATTTTGCACCTTATCTAATCTTATGCTTAGAGGAGTCAGCAGCCATTTTTTTCCCAGTATTCATTCCCCTGGCTATGTTATTCTTTAATAACATAGCCAGGGGAATGATTTATAGACATTTTTTGCTCCATTAAGAGATGTATTTTTCAAAATTCTTAATGATAAGGTAAGGTGGAGACATAAAACGAGTGGAGCAAGAAAATTATTTCTTGTTATTACGGTGATTAATTTGGTTTTTCAATGTCCGGGAGAATTAATGCTCTGCTGTAAATTTGGATATAAATATTTTACATAATCATTTTTACAAATGTGTTGCAGGCAAGTGGAATTTGGTCGGGAGGTATGCAGTCACTTGTTAGTCGCTACGTCTCAAACTGAAGTCGCCGTTTGGAATTTATTGACGCTCTGTGTTCAGTGGACGGCTAAAGTCAATCCTTCTTTGCTTATTTCAAACCCATCGTCAAATTTCATGGCTGTCATCTCTAATAAAACAAAAAAATGTGAGTATTTAGCTATATATAGTTGTAATAACAGAGATTTATTTCTAAACGAGTGAATTAAACTCTTTAAGTGGGGCTACTAAATACTCATCTGAGGTGCAGATATAATACCGAAATTCCTGTCGCGGCTGGAAAGTCCATAACAGCCATCTAAATCAAAGACATGGCTCAAATATCTGTCTAGTATTCCTGAAAACAATCTTTAACCTGAATTATTCTAATAATTTAACGCACATACATGCTTTTAAACAGGCAAGCTTTTGTACCATTTCTATTTATTTTTTATTTTTTTTATTTTTTTTTTTCAGTGTACATTTTTAATCCTTTGTACCCTGATGCTGTTCATGTTGAGGAAAACTTATGTGACGGAAAAACAAAAATTATGGGGGCAACTTTTGTTTCGAGAGAATCAAATATAAAGAATGCACCGCCATGGCTGTTTAATTCTACATTTTACTTCATTGATTCAAACCAGGTATGCATGTTGTTTTTTTTAATTTCTCATAATATAGCATTTTTCTAGAATTTTTATGGGGCTGAAATTTGATCTTGAGGTTTTGTTAGAAATTATATTTTTTAACTCATAGAACACATTTGGATACACTGTGGTTCTATGCCGTGCTAAGGCTGCAATGGGTTGGATCTCTAAAGTCTGTACCAAACGAGAATTAGTGCGTTGACAGCGGAGGAAATCGAGTGACACACAGATTCCGTAACCTCTGAGGGAAAAAATAAAGCCACTACATTTACCTTCTTATATGGTTATCCAGAGGGCAAACCTTGAGCTCTCATTGGCTCCCCACCCCATTTCTAGTTTTTCCCGTGCTGTCAACGCACTAACTCTTGTTTGGCACAGACTGTAGTGCATCCAAGTACACCCTTCTAGCACTCTATCACTCTTTTCCTTGGGTCTCGGACAGAACTCTCTAACAAGGGTCCACTAGTTTGAGTGCACAAAGAGGATCCCAACAACAAATTTTTTAAAAGATTATCTTTTAAATCGTTTTATATTATTTGGTATTATTTAAACCTGCCACAGTGGTACGTTGGACATACGCGACATGGAATACACGTTAATTGGATTCCAAAAAATGTCAATTCAATCAGTTTTTAAGTCAGTGCAGAAATTTGCAGCCTAAACTATTGTGCTGATTTCAATGAAATTACATGTTCAGAAAAATCAAATATTTGATAAAATTGAGAAATGATTGTAGCATTATAATTGGGGGCACTGCATCCCAAGAATTCTGAAAAAACTAGTTTTTAGTCCATTTAAATATGAATGTAACTGTATAAGCTGTTTTACTTGGAAAAATTAAGTTTCTTAGATGTATTGATAAAAATAAATCAGATGCAGCTAACTATCTGAAAGGAAATATAAACAATTTTTATTGAACAGCTTTTATGCTTAAAAATAAAGAAGTTGTTATGGGATTTTAATTAAATTAATTTTAAGTTTTTAATTAAGTTAATTAGTTTTTAATTAATTTTAATCATGTTAAGTTTTTTTCCAGTTTGTTGGATCGATTTTCGTTCTGTATTTTTTTTAATTTTGAGTGGATTCTTGGTGTTAGGGTCTGTAGGCTTACACTCTTATAACATATTTCATGCCTTATATTACTGCAACTGCCTCATTATTTTAATAGTAATATTAATACTCTTTATAACTTTCTTTTATAGATATAATTAAGTTTTTAAAAAATGCAATTAAAATTTTAGTGTTAAAATTCACTTCAACCACACAGGTTCTTCAATGTTTTCCTGAGCATAAAAACTTAATTAGCTATTAAATATATTAATTTTGGTACTTCTTTTGATTTTTACTCCCCTGTTTTTTTTTTTAGAATATAAATGGATATTATTCATACTTTTTTTTTGTATTTAACTATTAAGACAAAGAGATGTTTAATCCAATGTACTTTGGGATAAAGTATATCACATATCTATGTTTATAAGGGGAGTAACAGTCTAAAGAAGAACATTCACCTTCTTTAAATTGTTACTACCTTCTGCTTCTTTTATAAGGGGAGTAACAGTCTAAACAAATATGATTTTTTTCTTATTAGTCAATACACCCAATGCAGATTATAATTTTAATCAGAATTAATCATGGGTCCGTACTTTCAGGAGTTGAAGAGCATCGAGAGTGTAGATGATGTAGAGTCTGGAGCAGTAGATATAGCTGAAGATGAAGAGAAACCTACTCTTTTTAGTGATCTGAAGAAAGTACAGACGTTATCCAATGTACAGAACAAGCAAGATGTTCATCCTAGATATCATCAGTATGGTTTAATTGGAACTGCTGCTGTTACTGAGGTACACAATTTAATCATGTTTAATTGGTTTTTTTATCTTTCATAGGTATGAAAAAGTTCTGTGTTTTCAGTACTTATTAATGGTGTCGTCTTCTACCAACCAGTGTAGATTGTCTGTTAAGTGTTTTCCAGCCAACTTTATTTGGATCCAGACCATCCCAGTCTTTAAGAAAATAGTCCTCATTGAAAAGAAAATAGTTTAAGGGAATAGCTCGGACTTCAGAAATAAAAGGCACTGCACAAAGTTCTGATCTAACCAACTCAAATATAATGTCATAAAAGTATTAACAAATGATACGATGAAACACTTTGTACAAGTTCAAGACACAAACAGACTCAAAATTCAAACTCTATAGTGGAGGGGAAAAGTTTAGGACCCTTCACAAATACAAAATATAATGTCATAAAAGTATTAACAAATGATACGATGAAACACTTCGTACAAGTTCAAGACACAAACAGACTCAAAATTCAAACTCTATAGTGGAGGGGGAAAAGTTTAGGACCCTTCAAGCAGGGTTGCCCATTGAAATACAAAATATCCCTACAATAGTTAGTTTATCCGACTATTTTCGTAAAATTTACTTACATCTTCAGGACTATGGACCAAGAATGGATGAAGTAATATTTGTATTTAAAGTGTAGACTTTATACAAAGGGGTTACAGTAAATTATAAAAAAAAAAACGCTCCATATAAATAGAAAAGATAAACATTGAATGAAAAGGCTTTTTAGTTTATTTTTCTTTAATGTTAATTTCTTATATCTACCCCTGTTGACTTGGCCACTTTTTTTTACATAAGAAAGACATAAGTTGTAGGACGTAATCATGTAGGTGAGTTAGCTAACTGTTCTTATCTTATCGCTTTAATATTAGGTTTGTTCCAATCCCCTTACTTGTTTTGTGGATTTTTCGGCAATTGTTTAGGACATGTTTTATATGCATGTGCTAACATTGCACTGTAATGAAATTATGTTAGGTTGGAACGGATTTAGGACTATAATTCGCACCGTATTAAAAATATTCAAGGAAAACTAACAATTAGGTAACCTTCCTGTTGACATGTTTGACGAGTTACATAACTGCGCAAGTCATACAAACCAGTACTTGGTATTGTCAGAGGATTGTTTGGACCATACGGTAGACGGTTTGCAAACAATCTCTGCAGGGGTTGGAACAGTTTGGATCATGGATATGAAACTCTGTCACAAGTTGAGTTGGAACATCTTTTATCCATTGACAATGCCTGTAACGATGCCATGGACAGTACACTACTTGGTTGGAACAAACCTATTCAAACCTCTTTTGTTTATATCAATAATTAATTGATTTGGTTTAAATCAATAAACTAGAAAACTTATGACTCTTTTGTTTAGTAAATTAACATCAACAGTGCATCTCTTTTTTGAGTCCTCAGGTTCTTTAAACAATTTGTACGCTCTTTTCCACTATTGATATTTTTGATTCAATAGAGGGTTTAAGCTTAATGTATGGTGTTTCAAATTTGAATAATTGTAGATAGCACTCAAAATTAACTTGTTAGTGTCCTACTGTTAAGATAAAATCCTGGAGGGTTTAAAATTTGTTAGATTCTGATAAAAACAATTCCTGATGTGACCTTTTCACTCTGTTAGCAATCTTTATAATGGGTAGTGTATGCAAAAAATATACATTAGTCATAAAAAGTTGCTCTTCACTATCACATGAGTTTGTCACACAGGATGTTCTGGGATTGATTCCCAATTCTGGCAAGGGGCCCCAGTTTGGCGTTCACCAGTATTGTGGCATAAATAAGTAGATACTTAAGTGAGATAGCTTTATATTGCTAGTTGCAGAGTGCAAATTACCACACTGCTTCAAATATAAAACGCACTTTTTTCCCTGTTTTTTGCATCATAAAAATCGGGATGCGTCTTATATTCCAGGTGCTTCTTATCATCAATGTATTAGTGTATTATGTATGTATAGTGTAATATGTCTATCTAACAATATTTTTTATACAAACTTCTCTTTCAAGAGTACCACTATGATCTTGTTTTTACATTTTATTATAAATTCTATAAATTTTGCTGGGGTATCATTGTCGGGTCCTCCCATTTCATTAATTTTTTGATAGACTAACCTGATAATACCCATAATCATCGAACAGAATATAGTTGTTACTTTCTGCGAAAACTGACCTTAAAAATGAATTAAATTCATTCTTCATTATTAAATTTATTAATATAATTTCCTGGCTTTGTTTGATTTTTTTTTTTACTTTCTTTAAACCATTATTTTTTGGATGATAAATAAAAATACAACATTTTACCTTTTATCAAAATAAATAATTTATTAAATTCTCATTAGGAAATTTACACTCACAATTAATTTTGTTTTAATTGCTTATTAAATATTTAATTTATAAATACAATTTCCATGACTTCTTATCTTATCGCTTTAATATTAGGTTTGTTCCAATCCCCTTACTTGTTTTGTGGATTTTTCGGCAATTGTTTAGGACATGTTTTATATGCATGTGCTAACATTGCACTGTAATGAAATTATGTTAGGTTGGAACGGATTTAGGACTATAATTCGCACCGTATTAAAAATATTCAAGGAAAACTAACAATTAGGTAACCTTCCTGTTGACATGTTTGACGAGTTACATAACTGCGCAAGTCATACAAACCAGTACTTGGTATTGTCAGAGGATTGTTTGGACCATACGGTAGACGGTTTGCAAACAATCTCTGCAGGGGTTGGAACAGTTTGGATCATGGATATGAAACTCTGTCACAAGTTGATAATACTAACCTGATAATATCCATAATCATCGAACAGAATATAGTTGTTACTTTCTGCGAAAACTGACCTTAAAAATGAATTAAATTCATTCTTCATTATTAAATTTATTAATATAATTTCCTGGCTTTGTTTGATTTTTTTTTTTACTTTCTTTAAACCATTATTTTTTGGATGATAAATAAAAATACAACATTTTACCTTTTATCAAAATAAATAATTTATTAAATTCTCATTAGGAAATTTACACTCACAATTAATTTTGTTTTAATTGCTTATTAAATATTTAATTTATAAATACAATTTCCATGACTTGTTTAAAATTTTTTTTTACTTTCTTTTAATCATTATTTCACTTTTTATTACTATTTTTTAGATGATACTTAAAAATACAACTTTTTACTTAAAAACAAAATAAATAATTTATTACATTCTCACTAGGAAATTTATACATTCACAATTTAATTTGGTTTTTAACATTAAATGTTATAAATATATGTATTAAAAAAATGATTCCATAATTACAACCAATTATAGCGTTAACTGTTACTAGTTTTTATAAAACATGTAAGTTACAAATTTACCTCATTCCGCATTTAATATTTTCCCTCTTAAAAACTGTAATTAACGAATTTGTTTATTTTTACACAAATATAATTTTTCCTTTTTTTTATTAAATAAAAATACTTCATTTTTTTATTAAACAAATTAATTATTAAAATTAATTAATTATTTTAGTTACTGTTTATGAAAATTCATATAATTAAACTGACAACATAATTTGGACAATCCATTTTAACATAAAGCAGTATTTAGTTTAAATAATTTATTTTAATAGTTGCCAATTTTATTTATTGAATGAGAAAAAATTAATTAATAAGCGGGCATTGAGTATGTGCCATTAAATTTTATTTATTTATTTTTTAAAACTGTGAAAAACACAG
>KZ652902.1:10896-32645 GCA_001010745.2 Gerris buenoi
AAAAACAACCATTTCTTGCACATTTAATGCAACATGATAGATAGCATAAACCCCCCTCCTTCCCCCCCTAAGGACCAAAATTAAATAAAATATATCAAAAAGTGTTCCTACCCAACCTTTTGTTGTTTAAAAGCCTTTTTTTCCTGGGCTAGTAATGAATAGCCCCTAAAAATTTTAAAAATATGAAAAATTTAGAGTGGGGCCATTTTGATGAAAAAATACTCATGTTTCCGCCGCTGTAGCTCGTTACACAATAGAGTTACAAAAAAAATGTTCATATAAAAAATGTCGGTAATTTTGTCTAGATTAATTTTGTACTGAACATGTTTTCCCGTAGGATCAACAGTTGAGGAGTTATAGTGGAAAAACCCAATTTTCGTACCTTTGAAGGGGGGGCGTGGGGCGCGCCGACCCCCCCTGAGGTCGAAAACTTGGATTTTTAATCAGGGCCCAGACCTTAGTAACATATATCAAAATCGCTTCTACCTCACCTTATGCACGGTAAGGCCCTTTTTTTCTCCCTATTGACTGGACTATTTATCTGCTAATAAATAATGCATACATTTTTTTTACCTTTAATTTTGCACTAACAGTTATTAAATAAGTGGCAGATTGTATTATTATTTTTTTAATTAATATTCAAAATTAATTAATTATTACTGGGTACCCCGATTTTGTATCATAATCTTGAAAACGTATTGATTAATGGGATAGAAAGTTATCTGATGGCTCATTAAAGAATTTTGCATCAAATCTGAGATAATGCGAGGCTAAGAGTATAAAATAGAGAGGAGGATAAGAATATAAAATTTATCCATAAAAAAGAAAGACAAAATAAATTATAATTCAGATTTTTTCCCAAAATAATTAATGACTGTGGGATGAAACATTTTATATTTTAATTTTAAATTTTTATTCTCTTTATTCCCTTCAAACTAACCTGCTATGAAAGAAATAATAATTTTATAACAGTGAAAAAAAAACGATTGACCATCCTATGACAGAATGCAATTTGAAGGTAGCAATATATTTTGAATTAATACATAAAACGAATGAACCTATATTTCCCATGGGTTATAACAGGAAAATATCAATTCATAGGATCAAACCAAACCTATATATTCTCCCTGGAGACCTTTCTGACTCAAATCTGACAGGTCTATATAACTTATTGCTTCTCTGTCCAGTAAATTCTTTTTTTGNAAAAAATTCTTATTATTTTTTTTATTTTTTATTATTTTGTAAAAAAAAATTATCCAATTAAATTTTCAAACTTTGGACTCTAATTGGTTTTTCTTCGCTTTTCAGACTAGCTTCTGTATAGCTACCCTCAAAAGTAGGCGTGGCTAACTTTCCCGTAAGCATAAGTTAATCACACTAATGTTAAGGACTGTATTGTTGCATTATTGCCCACGTTAATTATTAATAATGAATCTGGAGTCATTAGTTTTAAAGCTTCAATACCGATGATGGCAAACAATATTAAAGAGAATAAATTTAAGTGTGTGTAAGTGTAATTTAATCCACATTGCCGGCTCTCAATCTGTTAAGTTTTGTAAATACTTACTTAATAATAATATTAACGTATAAAAATAAAATATAAAAGAAATCTGCTAAGAATAAGATTTACAATTATAATATTATGAATATTGATAATAGAGGCGTTCCAAATACGAAGGGCGAACTCAACATTTGGTGATTTTGAGAAAAACGTATATTAATTTTTTAAAGCAATGGGCGAACTGAACAGAAAAGCCTGATAAGATTTAGGAATGAGAGAAGTGGCGACTTACGGGAGCGTGGAGATTGCCCTTCATATCTGCCCGCTAATAGATGATTCAAACCTCTCCTACAAGTTTAAACAATAATTTTTAGAGGAATTAAAGACCAACTCAACACAAAAACTATACAGACTAAATCTTAGGCTCCATGCGATGACAAGGAAATAAAAAAAAAAATAAATAAAAAAATGTTTAATGTTAAGTTCGCCCTTAAAAAGAGATGTTTACTCCAATGTACTTTGGGATAAAGTATATCACATATCTATGTTTATAAGGGGAGTAACAGTCTAAAGAAGAACATTCACCTTCTTTAAATTGTTACTACCTTCTGCTTCTTTTATAAGGGGAGTAACAGTCTAAACAAATATGATTTTTTTCTTATTANTACTAGTTCATCTACATATCTATGAAAATATAATCCAATCAATACTATTTGCTCTTCACTAAGTACTTTAAAAGTTAAACCAGTGTATAAAAAATATATAGTAAATTCTTAACTTTCACGATAGTATGGTCCCAAAAACATGCCTCGAATGAATATATCGTGAAATCATTAAATTTATTTGAAATGGGCGGGTTACATGTATGACGTAAACATAAAGTTATTTTTATACAAGAAAAACCGTTAGTTTCAAAACATATTTTGGGACGAATCATACTTAAACAAATAAATAGTAATATAACAAATATATAAATATTATAATATAATGTCATAAAAGTATTAACAAATGATACGATGAAACACTTTGTACAAGTTCAAGACAAACAGTCTAAACAAATATGATTTTTTTCTTATTAGTCAATACACCCAATGCAGATTATAATTTTAATCAGAATTAATCATGGGTCCGTACTTTCAGGAGTTGAAGAGCATCGAGAGTGTAGATGATGTAGAGTCTGGAGCAGTAGATATAGCTGNTAGATGAGTAAAGTGGTCGGATAACCCCCCGTCCTGTAATGACCCTATGTGCAGTCGAACGGGACTAAAATCCCCAAAGAAAAAAAAAAATATATATATATTTTTTTCTGTCATATAACATGCATTACAACTGCTGATATATCTACATTTACACATTTCATATAATATTACTAGTATATTTGACTAAATGCAGGAAAATTTTTCAATATTTCCTGCTGATACATATTTAAAAAGTTGTTTTATTAAAAGTTATTACAAATTTGAAACATATCATTTGTTTTTGATGTTTTTAATTTTCACAACAGCCATAAATCGACCGCGTAATATGTACTTGATTTCCTTTGAAAAATCATGGTGTTTTACAATTTTTTGAGGAAAAGGGTTGAGAGGTTTGCTCAACATTAGTGTAATTGCTCAAGAAGTGTACTAAAATTGACCTGGTAAGCCTAAATAGTATACCAAAAAAGACCTGATAAGCCTAAATAGCATACTAGAATTGACTTGATAAGCCTAAATTGATCAAACACTGCTAGAAATCTTAGTTTTCTTAAAAACTACAAGAAAGGTCAAATCTTGTTCATCAATTCACTTTTCTTTCTTTATTTTTTTAAAAGTATTTACCTCTGTCAGATTGAACCACGATTTTAGAGAAGAAATTTTGTACTTATTTATTAAACTGAATTTTTATTTGATACTTGTTCTAAGTACACAATTTTCAATTGTTTAAATTTTTTCCACTCTTAAGATTATTATTGTAGTTCTCCGATGTCTTCTTTAATGCACTTCTACATGATCTCCTCTTTTGTAATATTTTGATTTTCAGGATCTTCACATATTTTATGTAGATCATGTAAAACCCTTTCAATATGATTTACTATTCAATCTAATTATTTGCACAGTATATTTAACTAATTTCTACGTCTAATTTAAGTTCTTTACTTATAATTTTTTTTAAAAAAAAATATCACAAACAAATTCGAAGATTGCTGAATGAAGCTTTTGAAATAAAAATCTTCATTTGATACTTAATAAACGATTTAGTTTCATTTTTATTTCATTATAAACTTTGAACATTGCCTAAATTCAATTTTTCTTTTTACATTAACAACTAATAAAACAAATGTCCGAACATTACCTATCAGGTGTTATGTTAGTTCATTAACTTTCTATCACATACAGCCATTTAATTTGAGTAGCGTAGTACTCCTTAAAATCTCAGTGAATACCAATGATTTTTTATTAACTTTGAACAGTTTTAAGTATTAGATAACTTCTGCTTGGAACTTCTTTACTTAAGCACCCCCCTATATCCCCTTTGTTGTAATAGTTATTTAGTCAAAGTAACATATACAGAGTAGTATACATTCCTTAGTCTAAATTACTATTAATAAAAAGGAATATCAAGTCCAATGTACTTGGGTCAAATAAATGTGATAATATCCGTTAGTCTAATAAACTTACATGGCAAAGGAACATTAAACATATTATGCTAGGAATATGGTAGAACTCATTATCACACTTTTTTCTGTAGATTTAGGCTTACACATGATAAGACTCAATCTTAAAATAGCTTAATAAAACTGCACCAATAGTCCTAATGTTTTGTGGGAGACAAACACACAAACCTTTTGAGACTTTTGTAGGGCAGACTATTAGAACCAAGGGGGGTGCTAAAGTAAAGAATTGCCTTCCGCTAGACATAGTAAGATATTCTGCTGACATTAGACTAGTTTATTTTATAATTGTTATTGTAAAAAATGAATTCCCAACTAAGAATTAGTTGTATATACTGTTACTGTTGTCATATTGAAAGGGTTGTTCACTCCTATACACTTTCTCTTTGAAGAGATTTTATCATAGTCTCTATTTCTTCATCCCTCGTGGGATAGCTGGCCTTCGAAGTGGCCATCATATTTCGGGCTATTAGCTAGTGTTGCCGTATTATCCTATAGTTACGGCACCTCTTGATAGCATCGATTTTGCGGTATCTCAAGCAGTGCCATTGTGGTATATGCCTCATCACCTCTACCTAAAAATAAAAATATACAATTTAAAAATTGATTCCATAAGTAGATTCCATTTGAGATTCCATTTGTAGATTCCATTTTGACAGATTTAGAATACCGTTACCAAGTCCTCGAAATATTATTTTATTCTATCCTTATTAAAATTGTGACGAGTGACTTAATCAGGTACTTCTTAAGAATGTTATACGATCAAACAAAAAGCTCTTGTACATTAAATATTTATTTCTAACTTCGACTTTTATTTCCAATTGTACTTTTTCTTTAAAAATTAAATTTGTCTCTTAGCATGATCTCTAAGTATGGAATAATTATTCCGGGAAAATCTCGAGCTCTCATTGGTCCCTTCCCCATTTGCTAGTTTTTCCCACGCTGTCAACGCACTAACTCTCGTTTGGGACAGAGTGTAGAGTGATCTTTAAGTATGGAATGATTGTTATTATCACTGTTAATTATCATTCATTAGTACTGTCATTACCAAATTCACTTGACATTTTAGTGTCGGATAAAATAACACTCTTTTAGAAAATAAGAAAAAAGTCGAAGTAAAATTATATGGGGGGTGTTAAAGTCGGGGTCTGCTATGTTTTATCAGTTTAAATTGGTTAATATGTTTTACTACGTGAGACCACGTCTATCCTACATGCTTGTGTACCACTTAGTCAGAACCTGACTCTTTCGATTTACTTTGTGTTTTCAAAGATAATAGGTTACATCGAGAACGTAACAACTGATAAGAAGTTAATAAGAACTGTTCAGAAGTTAATAAGAACTGTTAACAAGTTAATAAGAACTGTTAACAAGTAAATAAGAACTGTTAAAAAGTTAATAAGAACTGTTAAGAAATTAATAGTGCCTATTTTATTCCAACTATTATTATTATAATAAGTTTAATTTTTTTTATAATAAGTTTAGTTTAAAGGTACTCTTTTTACTTTAGCACCCCCCTATATCCCCTTGTGTTAATAGTTATTTTGACAAAGGAACATTATACAGAGTAGCATATATTCCTTAGTCTAAATTACTATTAAGATGAAGGGATATTTGTTCCAATGAACCTTGGGATAAAGGAATATCACACTTGTGTATATAATTGTGATCATATCCCTTAATCTAATAAACTATTAAGATAAAGGAATATTAAATATAAAACTTCCCCAGGAGTCTCAATGTCTTGGGGAGACCAACTCACAAACCTTTAAGACTGGACAAACCTTCTAGGGCGGACTGTTGTTTAGAACCAAGGGGGTTGCTAAAGTAAAAAAGTGCTAGTTTAAATTAGTTAGTTAGTTAAGTGTTTAGTCAATTCTCCCACTATTGTCTTCTTCTCATTTAATTATTATTTCTCACTTTCTTTAGATATTTTTGACTCTTAACATTCTAATTTATCTTGTCGTAATATCTAGTATATCTTTATACATATTTGTTTCTCTTTTACTAGCTAGTTTACTTGGGTTTATGTAATGGTACTACTATTTGATTGAACCCTTCAGAGAAAAGGGGGTGGGGGTGGGTCTAAGAGCCCTCCCCCAGGAAACTTTTGGGAATTTCAAGAGAAAATAGGATTTTTTTTTTTGTTTTTTAGATAAAATTTTGTCTTTTGTGATCACTTATCAAAAGAATAATTTAAGAAATGCAATGTGATAAAATGTAATAAAAATGTTAGTCATTACACTCAATCAAAATTAATAATAAATTTAATGAAGATGTAATTAAATTCATCTGCAGCAATACTTAGTATAATTTAGTCTCATAATAAATAACATATTTATTAAGATTGGAAATGTCTCTAACTCACTTGGTATAGGAAATATCTTTAATTTTACCCAGACCTTCTTAAAAATGTCCTATTTTTCTGTAAAAGGGGACATTTTCAGAAAAGCTTCAAATAACGCAACTGTCAAAATGGTTCAAAATGGGACGTATGACCACCCTATGAAACTATAAACTAATAGTCATATTATCGGTAACAGCAATAACTTTTTCGTGATAAGACAACTACCCTGAAAAAAGGCCTGTTTATATTTGATCATCCCATTGTTGTTATCAATGTAAACAATCCAAATTTTAAATTATTTTAAAATCACAGTAGTTACCTTAAAATAATTGAATAACATATTTCAGTAACAACTACATTGTCATAATCAAAGTGCTGAGCCTGACTCTAAGGTTAGCAAAACTAAACTGTTCTTCTAGTCCAGGCCACATGATGTCTGCAACACGTTTTGATATTTTTCTTTCAGTCTGACCTATGTACTCCATTTTTAGATATTTTGATGCTTGAAGATATTTAGATGCCAACCATATGTTTACCAAAGATTGTTATGAACTAGTCCACGTTTGTAGGTAAAAAACTAAAGACCTATTAGAGAACTTAGAGATAAACAGTGCCTTAAACACAATAAAAGAACCAATCTAAACAACTCAATTTTGGTCAAGCAAAGAGGTGAGATGTGTTCTGTGCTAATATTCGCATCTAGTATATTATAAGGCGATTGATTCGTCTATCTTGTATTCACCTTTTTAGGTTTTCGATCTCACGGCTTGACACTTTATTTTACTTTGTTCACTATTGATCACTACTGTATTCCTTTCTGCGGTACTTCGTTGTGTTGTGGGAAGTTGCTAAACTCCATACAGGGTTAGTAAACAGAACAATAGTCAGAAATAAATAATATTAAAATAGTGGCAGTATGGCTATTAAAATATATCTCTACCATAGTTTGCAGAGATGACATTATCAGTGTAGTACTATACTGTTAACCATAACTGAAAGTTACAACCCTATATCTTAACAACACATTCTAAAAATTACATACATGTATATATTTTTAATTTAATAATCTCTATAAGTGAATTTTAATAGGGGGGCATGTTATGAAATAAGCAGAATAATAATTGTAATGATGTATATTTAAAAAAAAAAAAAGTTATAAAAGTTGTTGCATTACCTCTTCATCTGAAGTAGCTAAAATAGCAGGTGCTGCAGAGATTATTGCAGCCTGAAGAATCAGGAGGCAGATAAGGGCAATTATCTTGGATGACATGTTCTTCATATTATTATTAAAAGATTTAAATCCTTATTTTATTTTTTCTAATGTATTTATTTTATTGCAGCCTGAAGAATCAGGAGGCAGATAAGGGCAATTATCTTGGATGACATGTTCTTCATATTATTATTAAAAGATTTAAATCCTTATTTTATTTTTTCTAATGTATTTATTTTTTTAAATTAAATTATTTTAATCCTTTAAAATTCTATACAATTATTTTACCTTTACACAATTTGCTTGTTGTGTGAAAAAAAAAAAAACACTTTTTTATTTTTTGATAAGATAAAAAATAAATATTTGTTTTAATTTTAAAATAGTAAAATTAAAATGTATAATTATTATTAACTATGGCAATAAATAAATTGAAAAAAAAATAAAACTCCTGTTTAATATTTAAATTTTAATTAATTTGTTAATTTAAAGATTAGATAAAATTTGATCTTCCGGTATCTAATATTTTTTAATATTTATCAAACACAATAGACTCCGAAGGATATTTTAATAGATATAAGTGACCTTTGTTTTTTACGAAGACCTTAGACAAAATGCTATAAATTTCAGTTTATATGTAGACAGTGTAAGATTGTTGATTGATCCTTTGGCGGCCAAATACCTTCCTTTTATCACCTTCCCCCTCTATTTCTCCCCCACTTGTTTACACCTCCCCTCTTTTGTTTCCATAACAGCCTTGTATAATGGGGGAGGGGGTATTTAAATATGTAAATCTAGGCTAAATCCTGATTTTCGTTTATTTATTTCTTCAAAGTTTATTTTTGTTTATGCTTTGCTCCTTTTATTCTAGTTTTTCATGAGTTTTTGATTAAAATGAAACCTTATATTTTGAATACATATGATTTGTTTCTTTTTCTTAATGATATTATTTTTTATTTATATATAAAATAGATATAGTCTTAATCTTATATTTGAGGTTAATGCAGGTCAGACCCAGGGCTTCTGTGGATGCATAATAAAATTATTTTGATACTAACCTAATAAGATTCAGTTTTAATTCATTTTTCCTTCTCTTTTTTACTGTCCTGTCCCCTTTATATTTTAATATAATTTCTACAGGTTTCTTTTTTCAAGGTTAGAACTCTTTAAAGAGGTGATATTTCATCCCTTGTTTGGGATATTCTCAAACCTTATTGAGTTGCCTTCTATTTATCTGATAATTAAAAGTTAATTGGTCCACCTTCTTTATTGTAAGTAAAGTTAAAATAATGTTGTTGAAAATTAACACATTGATGAATAAAGTTAATTGGTTCTACTTCTTTACTGTAAGTAAAGTTATAATAATGTTGTTGAAAATTAACACATTGATGAATAAAGTTAATTGGTTCTACTTCTTTACTGTAAGTAAAGTTATAATAATGTTGTTGAAAATTAACACATTGATGAATAAAGTTAATTGGTTCTACTTCTTTACTGTAAGTAAAGTTATAATAATGTTGTTGAAAATTAACACATTGATGAATAAAGTTAATTGGTTCTACTTCTTTACTGTAAGTAAAGTTATAATAATGTTGTTGAAAAGTAACACNCTCCATGAGAGTTTGTCATCTTCTTACATTAAATTAATTATTAAAATTAATAACATAAATGTATTTAAAATATAAATAATAATTAAAAAATCCATCTGACACAAATCATATCTGATCTGATATCAAATTTTAAAAGTTATTTTTTAAATGACTTTAAACATATTTACAGTTCAAAATTTTACTATAATAATTTGTATCCATATTAAATTTTGTGCTTAGTTTATCACCGAGAATGTTGAAGTTGCTGTTGTTGTTTAATAATTATTATTTTTTTCTTTTTTTTTCTTTTGAGTTTTAGTCCCGATTTAATTTAATTTATTTATTATTGTATTATTTTATATTTGTTAATATTTCTTAAAAACCTATATATAATCTTATTGTTGTATGATTCAAAATATTATTTATTTGGAAAATTATTGACCATTCTAATTAAATTTTTATTTATCACATGCAAATTATATTTTAATGAGAGGAACTGATAGCAATTCAATAAGGTTTGAGAATATCCCAAGGAAAGGATGAAATTTCTCATTTTTAAAGAATTTTAAAAACACTTTATTAACCCTGAAGACACCTGCAGAAATTATAGTTGATTTTAGTTTTAGTTATTTTTTCTTTCTTTGTTAGCTAAGTTAATTTTATTAGAGTTTATTTTTTTTACAACACAAAATTTTTTTTACGAAACAAGACTCCTAGTTGAAAATATAATTTTAGATTCTCTAGGTATTATAAATAACCATATTTATTAATGAACTTGCAAATAGGATTTAACAAAGGCCAATTTATTGATTAGTATGCTATGCTTATAGCAATCATAGGTATTTTTTTAACTTTAGAACCCCCCTATATCCCTTTGTGTTTATAGGTATTTAGACAAAGGAACATATACCTTTTGACTAACATATTATATTCCTTAGTCTAATCTAAATTACTATTAAGACAAAAGGATATTTATTCAAATGTACCTTGGTACAAAGGAATGTCACACTTGTGTATATAATTAATAATTGTGATCATATCCCTTAGTCTAATCAACTATTAAGATTAAAGGAATATTAAATATAGAACTGCCCCAGGAGTCTCTTGGGGAGACAAACACAAAAACCTTTGAGACTTTTGTATGGCAGAATATTGTTTAGAACTGTAGTGGAATATATGCGTTAGAAGAGGAAGAACTAGACACTTTTCAACTTTTATCTTTTAATTATTTTAAGACACAAGTTTTTAACACAAACTGAACTCGTTTTTAATATTCTTGTCAATTTATAGTTAAAATTGACAAGTATATTAAATTTACAGATTTGCACAGGTTTAGCAAAAGAGAAATTTACCTACAAACACCCCCTTTTTGCTAAACCTGGTGCAGAGCGACTTCCATTCCAAGCTGCCTGGTGAATTTATTTAATTTTTCTTTAGACACAGGCTTGGTTAAAAAGTCGGCAATCATATCTGTTGTGGGGAGATATGACAATTTTATAGCACCTTCACTCACTACCTCTCTGACGTGGTGATACTTTATGTCGATATGCTTACTCCTTTTATGAAGCAGTGTGTTTTTGGCCAATTTTTGTGCGCTTTGATTGTCGCAGTAGATGGTCGTTGGATCTTCAACCAGTTGAGGTTTTCCATTCACGGCGTTCTTCACATTCTAAAGCTTCTTTTGCGGAAGGATTGTCAGATGAATTTTTAGTTATCTTTACTTTTTTATATTTTTTAACCTTTTTTGGTCTTCCCGGTTTTCCTGTTCTTAATATTTTTGGTCTTCCTCGACAAGCCTTGAGACAGTAATCATTATCATCTTCAGTCGATCTTTCGTCTGAGGAGTCTTCAGAGTCAATACTTTCTTCAGGTTTTTTATTATTCTTGGATTGGTATGAGTTGGGACTTGGGATATCGTTTTGTTCATCTATTATGTTTGTCTCAAGATGATTTGAACATTGGGGTAAAGATATTTCTGGTTTATCTACTGTTTGATTACTAACAGAATTTGATTTTTGATTCAAAAAATTAAAAAAATCGAAGGTGTCATTGGGTTTGATATTTGAATTTGACGTATTTTTACTGTCATTTTTATAATTTTTATATGTTTTATTTTCTATTATTTTGACATCCCTACTTTTTTTAATTTCATTTTTTATTGGATTCCAGAGACGATAAGCCTTGGCTTCTTCCGAATATCCTAGTAATATAAATTTTTCACTTTTAGGTTCGAATTTTGTTTTATTTGGTTTTTTATTTAGCACGTAAACTTGACTTCCTATAACCCTAAAGTGTGAGACAGTTGGTTTTCTATTTGACCAAAGTTCTTCAGGCGTTTTGTCAAGTGTTTTATTTGGACATCTATTCCTAATATATGCAGCCGTTGTTATCATCTCAGCCCACATATATTCGGGTAGCCCCGATTGAAATAATAAGCACCTAGCCATTTCTACTAAAGTCCTATTAGCCCTTTCTGCAACTCCGTTTTGTTGCGGTGTGTAATCAGCCGTATATTCATGTTTGATGCCGTGTTTTGTTAAAAAGGAATTAAACATTCGACTACGATATTCTTGGGCATTATCCGATCTGATTATTTTGATCGATTTTCCTGTTTGTTTTTCAACAAAATTTTTAAAGTTTTTAAATGACTCGAAGATGTCACTTTTATTTTTTAAAATGTAAATAAATATTTTTCGGGATTTGTCGTCTATGAATGTTGCGAAGTATTTTGCTCCTTGTCCCGAAGGAGTGGGCATTGGTCCACAAATATCTGTATGGATCAGTTCTAATAAATGTTCTTTTTTATAAGATTTTTCATGTTTAGGAAATTCTAATCGATGCATTTTCCCTTTTAAACATGTTTCGCAATCATTTTTTGGATTTGAATTTTTTAATTGTGGTAATCCATGAACTAAATTTTGTTTAGATAAAATTTCTAATTGTTGATTGTTCAAATGACCGAATCGTTTATGCCAAAGGTCAAATTTATCATTGGAATTTTCATTTATTAGAAATCCTTCATTTATGTTAGGTATATTTTTATTTGTCATTGATTTTTGACTTTTTTGTATGTCAACAATGTACAAATTATTGATTTGTCTCGCTTTTATTACAGGTTTATTATTTTTTAGAATTAAAGCAGAATTTTTATAGAATATAGTTTTAATATTTTGATTTTGGGTTGATCGACTTATTGATATTAAATTGTTTTTTAGATTTGGTAGGTGCAAAGTGTTTCGTAATTGTGTAGGCATTATTTTATTATTAATTATTGCATTAAATCTGACTGTGCCTTTGCCTTTAATTTCGACTAGGCTACCATCAGCCATACGAACATGTTCACCTGATTTTATTTCTTCGTAATCTATAAATAATTCTTTTTGATGACACATATGAGATGTGGCACCACTGTCTAATAAAAATTCATATTTGTTTTGGGGTTTCCATAAACTTGAGAGTGCTGTGTCAGAGTTAAAATTTTGTTTATCAACAGTTAATGATGTTGAATTTCTTTTATTTTTCCAATAGCAGTTTTTTGTATCATGGTTTTGTTTTTTACAAATTGAACAGAATTTGACATTTGAATTAAATTTATTTTTAGTGTTATATTTGTTATTTTTTATATTAGTTTTTGATTTTAATGTATATGAGTAATCTACATTTTCGGAATTGGAGGATTCTTTTTTATTTGCTTCTTCTAGAATTTTAATTTTTAGATTTTCCAAAGTGGGTAATTCGTCTCTACATTCGATTGAACATCTAAATATGTCATAATCATCTGAGAGACTACATAATAGGAGAATCGTGGTAAAATTTTCAGGAGGAGCATTATTGATTTGGTTTAATTGGTCTAATATTTGAAAAAATTTTGTGATATGATCTTCCATTGGGTCATCAGGGGATTTTTTTAAATTTAGTAGTTGTTTAGTTAATTGAACTTTTCTACTTGGACCAGAAGGTTGAAATATTTTTTCAAGAGTGTCCCATACTTGTTTTGATGTTGTCATATTTTTTACATTATGAAGTAATGGGGGAGAGATGGAAAGTATGATGATTGCAAGAGCTTTTTCATCTTTACTTGTCCACTCTGCATTTTCTTTTTCTGAATTTGGTTTAGTTGAACCATTTGTATAGCTCCATAGTTCATTATGAATTAAGACCATTTTCATTTGGATTTTCCAGGTGTCATAATTTATTTTTGTTAATTTTTCAATTTGACAAATTGATGTTGTCATTTCAATTTTTTTTTTGTATTGGATAATTGTAGAGTTTATGTAGAGTTACCTTGACTATTGTTGACTTCTTTGCTTCTCTCTTCTATATGAGGCAGCCCATAACCATTGTAGTGGAATATATGCGTTAGAAGAGGAAGAACTAGACACTTCAAGTTTTATCTTTTAATTATTTTAAGACACAAGTTTTTAACACAAACTGAACTCGTTTTTAATATTCTTGTCAATTTATAGTTAAAATTGACAAGTATATTAAATTTACAGATTTGCACAGGTTTAGCAAAAGAGAAATTTACCTACAAGAACTAAGGGAGGTGCTAAAGTAAAGAAGTGCCCAATCCTTATATAAAGGTCAGCTTCACTTTGTATTTTTCTTAAAAAAAAAAAAAAATTGTTTCTCTCAGTTTTTAGCTTTGGTAAAATTTTACTTTATTAGAATTCTAGGTTTAGTGGTAGAATAAGAAATTATGATTATAACATGTTATTAACAGGATTTTACGTAGTCAAAACCATGTTTCTAGATTTTGGTGTTCCCTTATGATAAAATACCTCTATAATTGTCAAGATTGTAATGATCAGTTATTCATTACATTGGTACTCATAGGTTCAGTTTACAAAATTGATGGAGGGGCCACAAAAACCAACTTTGTGTGACTGGTGTCCCTGCATATCTACGCCTGTTGTAGAGCTATGCCTCTAATGTATACCTACTCATAAATGAGGGTTGATGTGTCAGGTGCTCCTACCTTTAATAATTCTGGTTTAGCTGCTACTTTAGTAATTTTGATTCAGCTAAACACTAATGTATGATGGAGCTATTCAACAGATCAACAGGTACACACATAAATTCATATACACTGACTCACTTATGAAAATGTATCAATATAATTGGCTAGATGGCTGAAGATAAGTAAAAAAAAAGGAAGATTAATAATTAATTCAGTTTCAACTTTAATTAAGAGCCATCTTCAATCATAGATAGTACAACTTTTTCAATTATTAAGTCCTCCTCAAGGTGAAAACAGTTATAAAATCTCTCTCCCTTAAAAGTGTCCACAATTAAAACAAATTCAAATATAACAATAACATTTTTTTTTTTTTTTAAAGTGACTAACATGTTACTGTTATATTTGTATTTTGTTTTAATTGTTATTTGTAAAGACAAAAGTTTCTTTGATTCTCTCTTAAGGAGACAGATTTTATAATTGTTTTCGACTTGACTTAATAATTGAAAAAGTTGTCCTACCTACGATTAAAGATGATTTTAAATTAAAGTTGAAACTGAATTAATTATTAATCTTCAATTTTTTCTTTTTAGACCTCTTCAGCCATCTAGCCTCTTACTTAGCCTCTTATATTGTATAATTATTAATTATTACAATATGAAAATAATTAAAATGTAAAGTTAGTGATTTATTAAGGTTTTTAACATTATTAAAAATAAATACATACAATTAAAATTTAATTTATTTTACTTATTTATTCAAAAAAAAAAATGTTAACAAAAACAATATAGTTCAGGAATTAGAGTGTTTATTTTTATTTTATTTATTTTTTTTTTTTTTCTGAAAAGTTACCAAAAGTAACAGAAGCTGACAAATTGTTGTGGGGAATGAACATTTTTTATGTGTCTGATTTCTAAAATTCCCTCCAAGACAGAAATCCGTTTTAGACACTTGAAAACATCTTTGGTTCTATGGCAGTCTGTCGCTCAAGTTTTTAGAACCAACATGTCTTAAAGACTACTCGTTCGATTTTAATGAAATTTGCATGGCAGGTCATAATTAGCTCATTATTGGTCCCGCATAACTTTCAATCTTCTGCGCCGTAACACCTTGCTTCTGTAAATTATCTTACTATACTACAAAAAATTAAAATATAAATACTACTGCATACTTAAACACTACAAAATACTCAATGCAATAAGATAATTAAACAATTATAATACATATATCATATCATGTTTTGTTTATTCATATTACTAAATATTTAACTGATAATACATTTTTAACTGCACGAGAAACTTTTTAATTTTTCTTACCTTGAAATAATAAATGAATTGAAATTATATAATTATTTTTATCTAATTCTATTGATTTTAATATCATTAACAACTAACCGGCAATGGTAATAGAATTTTCTTTATATTTAATTTTAATAATTTATTAGTCTGTATGTTCAAAAGGAGACTGCATCATAGGTTATAATCCATGCAAGGATTATATTATTATTTATTTTTTTTAATTTATTAGTCTAGAGTCTAGATCTTTTAGAGGAGACTGAATCATAGGTTATAATCCATTTCAAGGATTATTTTATTCAATTTTAATTTATTAGTCTAGATCTTCTTGAGCAGGGGGTTCCCAAACATTTTTTTAAGTGTACCACTTAATATGTCTTAACTTTTTCATGTACCACTGATGTTATACAGGAAATAAGGGCGTTTTTACAGTCCAGGGGATTTCCCCCCCAAAATTTTTGAGTTTTCTCTATGTTAAAAAATGTAGAGCTATTCTTTAATAAAAAAAAGTGTAGGCATATCAATTTTTTTTAATGTAATAACTTTTGCATTTAAGTTGTACCATACCAGAGTACTGCATTATTATTTTTTTCTTTTACCTTTAATCCCTGGATTGAAAGGAGGTGTTGAGTTAGAGGATGATTGTTAAATAAAAAAGTGCTAAATAAAATAAAAAATAAAAAAATAAGAAAAAATAAGAAAAAAAATGCATGAAAGAGCAACAAATTAGATCATAAAATAACATGAATAGGGATAAAATAACATGAACTACATCTAAGGGATGATAAACCAGCTTCACACAAGTAGGATGTTGGGAAGGGCATGACACATCTCGTGAACACAATCCTAACAACCGCAAATATTTATGCGGCGTACCACAGTTTGGGAACTGCTGTTATAGAGTAGGTTTTAAGTCCATTGTTAGGATTATTTTCTAGAATTGCTTATGATAGGAGTCATTCTTCATTAACAATTCCTTTTGATTCCTTTAGAGCTGAAGGTCTTCAATAAAGGTTCTCTAACCAACACAATTTTGGGCCAAGTGTTTCTCTTTAATAACTTTCCACCTTGGCTTGAAGTGGGTCTTCCAAACTTTCTTCCCCTTTGAGGATTCCATTCTAGAACTTCTTGACAAGTGTAACTTTAGTGCGCTCGGGCAATCCATATTATATTTAAAGTTTTCTTGAATTTCTTGACATTGTATAGATTTATAGCCCTTTATATTTTGTATAATCATTTAAATAGATAATAGATTGTCTTTAGATTTTCTTTATCAATTTTTTCAATGAAAGTCTAGACTTCATATCTCATTTTTACTTTCTCGGGAAAGTATTGTTACGGCGTGAAAATTAGATATGAGATTTTGATGGATTTACTCGTTTTGAGGTCCTCTGAGTTAAAAAAAAGTGGTTTTTACAAAATTTCTGTTTGTGCAGACAGTGGAGCATTAACTACTCGGCCGATAACGACGAAATTTGGCATACATGTTCATACTCCCAAGGTGAATTCGAGAAATGAATTTTAGCTCCATATATTGGCCCCCCCCCAAAAAAAACGTGCAAAAATTATCTCTTGAACGGTTCCGACGATTTTGATTTAAAATATCTAAATCATTTTGTCCATATAAATACGATTATAGCGATATAAGCAATTATATTAAACATATTTGCAATTTATTCAACAAGATACTATTTTGTGACCTTTCATGTTTGCCAATAGAACATCAAATTAGAACATAAAATAACATGAATTAACCTTTAACCTTTAATCACCTTTAATAATTCAACATAACCTACAGTCATGCCCCCCCCCCCAATATTGTAATCTGTGGCATGTTTTTGTTGAATGTGAGCGTATTTTGGAGAATTACTATTATTTGGGGGGTCTAAAAAGCTCAAAATGTAAAACAGTCTACCAATTAGTATGGCACATAGCTTTCTTGAGTCCTATTTCGTATGCTTTAATTATTTTATGTCTTTACAACCTATTTTTGAGCGCAGACTGCTGAAATTAATATGGGGCTATCTGCTTCTACTTTCGACTGTCGAAAGTAGATTTTTATAAAAGTTTCATAAAAATCAGTTGAAGTACTTTTGAAGCTATTGGTGTAAATGAATGAATGTCTGTGCGCTTGTGGAAGAGAAACAAATCGGAGCAGAAGGTTGAACCTTTTATGGGACTTAACAATGGGCTAATTATACCCTACCATTCAAAATAAAAAAGGCGAGTAGTTTTTAAGATAATGTAGGTTCGCAAAAATTGAGCGACTGATAGTCACTGAACCAAAAATGATCCCTGATGTCTGAAACGGATTTCTGACATTTTTTTTTTTTTTTTGTTCTCCAGAATGATTACATAGCTTTCGTTACCTTCGGTAAACTCGGAAGCAAAATTTAATTAAACATTTTCTGTATCCCAAGCCATTAATATATTTATTTGATAAAAGGAAATAACTTTTGGTTTTAGTAATTATATTTTTGTCAATTATAATAAATTATATTTTTGTCAATTATAATAAATTAAATATTCTGCTCCGCATATTATTACAACATTGAACTCTTAATCAGCATTTATTATTAGACATTTGATAACATTTTTCAATAATATTAATAACAACTGTTTTGTATTATCAACTATCTTGGGAACTCCACTGGATGCTGTGTCTATGCCCCTTGGTTGATAACAAGGTTCGATTGATTTGATACTTTCGATTTGATTTATCATATTTACCCTGCGCAATGTTTTTCATTGAGTGTTTCTTCCTTGTCTATTTTTATATTCTTTATCTATCTATTATTTTATTTATTTGTTTTTATGGAGTTATTAATTAAAAGCTATTAATTCTATACTTAAGAATATAGATAGATTTTTTCAGGTGTAATAATTTACGAGAACTAAACCTTTTTTCATAAAATAAACTGATAAATCATCCCACTTAAATATTGCCGCGTCTTTTTTAAACACCCAGCATATTGGATTACAAGGAAATGCATGATAAAGGAAGCTCATGTTACACTGAGTTGGCTTTTAAAGTCAGTTGCAGCCGCATAATATCTTCGTATCTAACATTATTTTGCCGTTTCTTTTAGATGCCATTATTAAAGAAGTTAGAAATGAATTTGGAAGTGGTGTTAGAAGTAAGAGTCAAAGAGTGTGTGCGAATAAGGTGACAAATATCTGTTCTCTCTCTCTCTCTCCCCCCCCCCCCTACAAGAACGAACGGTGTTTGGTACAAATTGCTATTTGTATAAAGGTCAAAGCTCTTAAAATGAAAGAAAGAATCTAATAAAACGAAATACGTTTTAACATGATGTGGGTGGGTTGAGTGGTTCACAAGATATTTCTTGATTCTTTTAACCCTTTCTTCTGAATACATGCGCAGTTATGTATATCGTCACACAAAAACAAACCTAACGGATAGGAAACCTTCTTATTGATATGTGTATATTGTATTTACTTAACTGGGTCATACAATCTAAAACTTTGTATTAGGTTTGTTTCACCCCCTTATTTGTACAGTCCTTTCCTAAATCCGCCTATCCTAAATGATCCGCGGGACGATAACCGCGGATCATTTAGGATAGGTTTTATACGCGTACACATTGTACTGTTATAAAATCATGTCAGGTTAGATCGGGTTTTGGACTATAATTTGCACCGTATTAAAAATAGGAAACCTAACAATTAGGGATTTACGTGACTGCGCATGTCATACTAACCAAACCAGTACTTAGTATTATCAGGGAATCGTTTGGATCGCACAATAAAGCCTCGTCCAGACTGCCGTACCGAACAGAGAAAACGAGCCGAACATTGGACTCAGCGCATGCCCAGTCTAAAGTGCGCTTGCGCATCTCATACTGGGCATGCTCGGCTCGTTTTCTCTGTTCGGATCGGCAGTCTGGACGAGGCTTAAACGGTTCGCAAACGATCCCTGCCCAGGATGGAACAGTTTGAAGGACGGTACGAAACACTGTCACAAGTTGGGTTGGAAAGGATTTTATCCATTACGCATGTCCGTGACGGTCCCGCGAACGGTACACTGCTTGGTTGGAACAAACTTATCGTCAGAGGATCGTTTTGACCGTACAGTAAAGTAAATTGCTCTCGATCGATGATCGATCTCTGCGCGGGTTGGAGGACGGTACCAAACACTTTAGGTTTGTTCCAACAGAGCCGCGGACGGTTCTAGAACTGTCCGGAGCATGCGCACTATCTTAAGACCGTTCCTACACGCTTCTCGGACGGTTCTGGAACTTTTAGTCCCGTGTTCCAACAGAAAGTCGAACGGTTCTAGGACAGTTCTAGAACCGTGAAAACAGTTCCCGGACTGAAGCAGGAACTCGGCGAGAACTACTAATACTAATGTACGGAGGCGTGTAGGTTACACTACTACTACGTTCAGCTATAACCTTACATTTTTGTTTTCGTTTCTTTTCTTGATATCTGTTATCTCCTTACTTGTGTGTTTCGTGTTTAGTTTCTTTCTCCACAGTTTTATTTAAATACTTTCTTCTTTATGTATTTTTTTTTTATCATGATAGTATATTGAAATAATAAAATATAACTTATAATTTATATATATTTATTCCTCATGATAATTAAAATTCCTCATAGCGACTTTGAGTCCTATGTAAGAATTACCTCATCCGATGATATACAAACAAAAAAAAAAGAAACAAAAATTGTTCGTATATAATTTTCTATTTTGTAGTTTTGAACCCTTTATTTGTAAATATTTCTTAATGTGTGGTTGACCTTTTCTTATATTATAGTCTATTTCTAATAAGCCAAGATAAAATCCACATTTTATCTTCTGAATCGCTATACTTCGCGCATTTTGCCCTCCGTTTGGTTTGGGCTTCTTCAGGCTCATAACAATCCTGAGGTATCTTTGTTAAATGAGTCAATAAAACAACTACAGGCGGCTGGCGAGAGACTTGGAAACTTCTCCCAATATCAATAACATCAATTATGTATCTTATATTTTTTATTTCATGAAAATGGAAGTATGGTGATGCCCTCCAAAACGTGATTCCGAGATCTTTGTGAAGGAGGGGTCTTTACGAACCCAGGAATATCATTAAAGTCCGTTTCATATACATATAATATATATATATGTCTGTGCCCTGTACGTACGTAAACTAAACCTCTATAACATCGCTTTAAGACATCGTATTGAGATGCGGTTTGCGGATTTTTTTTTAGGAATTTTGTCGGAAAAACTGATGGCAACAAACCCGAACATCGTAAGCTCCCGATGTTTCGGAGCTAGTCACTTAAAGCACGAAATCGGCCTGTCGATGATAACTTCAGTAGGCTGTATTTGATTATAATTTCCTTTGGAGTATACATATATGTGTCCTATATGGTAGATTTGTATCTATACTTTCCACACCGATACTTTTTACATGAATGAAATATAATCATCCAGAAAAGGCAGTGTGATAAATTTGTAACTTTGAAAACGATTTGCCGATTTGCATTCTTATAAAACTTCGCTGAGTTTAACAATAAAATAAGAATATGTTCATAAGTAATCCATTTTTGAATGAACAAAGAAAATAAGCGGAGAGATAAATATGAGAAGATTAAAACAAGAGATAGGGAGGTAACTTAAAGGTTGCAGTTCTGAAACAGTTCTAAAATCGTTCCAACAGGCTCCTCTTTTTGAATCAGTTCTGAACCAGTCCTCATAGACACATGCGCATTAAAAAATCCTGAATTGGTTCTAGAACCGTTCTGGAATTGGCTGTTGGAACAAACCTTTTGTCACAAGACGGGCTAGAACTGCTTTTATTCATCGTGCATGCCCGTGACGAATTTTGGTTGGAACAAACCTAGTATGTACTTCAGTAAGTCATCAAATATCAGTTTTGATTGCTTAATTTATGAAGCTTATTACACTTACAATGTGGCACATTCAATATGGTTATATAGATACGTGCTATACCATCTATTGAGCAACGACCAACACCACGTGTAAGATACTATTCCTTGAGTACTTGTGAGTACAATTGGTTTTTTGGTGCCTAATTTTATTTGTCGTGTCCTCTTGTTTTACTCTTGACTCCTTTAAGAGTGTGAATTGTGAATGATTGTTGACATAGATACCACGTGTAGGTGTGTCAAGACTGCATTTGTCCGATTCTGAAACTATAAATAGACCTAGGGATCTCCACGACCCTCCCCCCCCCCCC
>KZ652902.1:45539-59477 GCA_001010745.2 Gerris buenoi
ATATTTGGCCTTCTTTCACCTTGGGCATATCGCAAAAAATATATGCAAGTATGCAAAATGCCGAGCCCTAGTAATCAGTCACACAACCTAGACTACGATAATTTATACTCAACTCTTTAACACTGTATAAAATATTACGTGGACCTAATTCAATACAGAAGTTCGGCGGGATTTTTATAACTAACGAAATTGAACCACTGTTATGAGTTAGTGAAGCCACCACACACATATAATATTTTATAATGGGACACACTAAATAAATTATAAATATAAATAGATAGAGATCCGGCACGAAGCAAGACCATAAATGTGACGGATAAATGCGGGGCCAGTTTGACGCCGCGGTCATATCACACCATTCCACAAATAATGGGAAATTTAGCGGTGGACTGTAGATAGGTAACAACATATATATATATAGATAAATGTGGCCTTCTAATTAAAAGTGGAGAATACCTGATCCTGATGGTAGTTGAGGTCGAGGGCGGCATAACACACAGGTGAGCGGGTAGGTCGTAGTTTCACACTCCTACACACACTGACGGATTCTTCCTTTGGCCGCTAGGGCTAAACGTCGCCGCTAGGGGCGCTGCAGGCAGTATCCCTTCCACATTTGTTTGTAGAAGAACCACGAGATAGATATAATATAATATATATAAAAACTGGACTTTTAACATTAAAATCCACCAGTATTGTTCCCTCTACCCCTTCCTTTCTCTGAGATTAGATTTTATTCCGAGATATTTCAATTTGACGTGAGTCATTAATTGAAATTAACTTTTATTGTTTGAGTGATTAATTTAAATGGGCAGAGAAAGAATATTTAAGCATTAAAATTTCAAACTTAATATTTTCAATATGGTGTACGTTGGGTGTATATGACCTAGTTGTCTGACACCCTAATAAAACAATAAATAAATAAATAAATAAATATGGTGTACGACAAAACAAAATTATTTTTAGTAAGTATGACGCATGACATGTATGTATATCGTTTTGATGGCCTCGAAGAGAAAGAAAAAAGATGTAATTATTATTACATAATTTCCATTCTTTGTCGACAAGTGTTTTAAAATAACATATTTATGTTATGTATTTTTTGACAGATCTTACTACAGTTCGCTAACAGAAACTCGCTAGGGGTGCTTTGCTTACACATTCTGCGCTTGTCAGGATCGGGTTCACGTGTTTCCATTAAACTGAAACTCGATCCAGATACGATCACAGAATTTAGTGCATCCTATCTGGATCTAAATCGTATTCAATCCGTATGGAATCTAGTTTTCCATTGACACTTTGAATTCAAAAACTGTATTCAATCCGTATGGAAACATCATGAAAACGTAGTAAATTTAAAAGGAGGGCCATGCAATTTTTTTCAAAGCTCTGTTCTTTATGCACTGTGTCAGTACCTTAGATAATTTAAAAATGTTATAAAAGCTAAGAACCAACTTGTAACTCCAATCAAAAACGTGGGCCTCACCACCGCCACCTTTCTTATTCGTACTTTCAATTGGTTTGAAGATAATCTTCGGCATTTCTTTGTTTGATCGACATTTAGATAAGAGAGTTTGATTTTTGTTTTTCTTTACGGTCGGCTTGTTATGTGTGTCCCAGACTCTCCAACTATTTCTCCAGTTATAATTGCCATAGTTGTAGATACCCCCCTCTGATTTTACATAATGGAAAATTAACCACAAGGGCAGTAAAATAGCCCAGTTCATTTGATCTATTAAATAATATTTTCATTTTTGACAATGTCAGATGTCATGGTAATCATCATGTCTTTACTTAGATAAAATGCAGGAGAGAGGATAGGTTCCTTAACAGTTATAGGTCACCCGGCTTTTATACAGTGATATGATAGTTCTCCCTCGACAAAACTATCATGTCAATCTACGTCATAGAACTGTCGCGGAGGTGTGCAGTCTACAAGGTGAGAGTTAAATTACGTCAAAACTTAATGTCTTGTACTCACATTTATATCCGTGTCCTACATTTTTGACTTTGATACAGAAAAGAGCATTAAATATATTATAATGTGAAATTATAAAACATAAACAGCAAAATAAATATTCATATATCGAGAATAACAAAATCTGATTTCAAATGTGAAGCCAGCTATTTACTGCCTTTTAGATCTTTTATCACGAGATATAAAAGTATAAGCAAACAATAAGCCAATCAGCATCTAGTATCTAGCATGGTAGTTCTAAAATCTGCCGCGTGAGTACTCTTGCTGCTATGATAGAACACTAAACTATCTCGTCAGACGAGATAGTGTGATGGCTGATGGTTCTATCACGACAAAATCTACCACGTAGTCTACACGGTAATAGTCGATGCAATAGCTGCTGTCGTGCCGCAATCATCGCGCCAACTATTACCGTGTAAACGGAGCTTTAATGACAATTATTATTTTCAGAATAATACAAATTAAAAAATATAAATGGACACATTAATATAATTCATATAATTTACTTCTCTCTCAGATCTCAACAAAAGACTCACTAACACAGTACAATGAAATTAAATCTATAATAATATATAGATAATATTATTATAATATATTACATATTATGTAATATATTATTGAATTATAATTGTATTTTGGGTTATCCCGGGGTGGAAACAAAACAAAATTTATAATGATAGATCTACGACTACACTTAAACACTTGCCCTCAAGCACAAATCCAGGCAACACTATTTTAGCTGCCTTCTTGCCTTCACTACTTATCATACTAATGTTAATATAACAGTAAAAAGTACATGGAAGTTAAGTGCCACACTAATTGGCAGTCTATTTTATAATTTTTACTATTTTCATAAGGGTTATTTTGCTATCTTTGCCCTCCTCCCAGAAGGGGACAAAATATTGGAGATATAGAAAAAAATTTTAAAGTAAAAATTTATTATCTTTCACTGAAGAATTCAAACATGTTATCAAAAATATACAATCTTTGAAAGTTTGAAGTTGGGTGATCTGAGGGCAAAGTGGCGGATCCCTCTAGTACACGATGGTATGAAAACAAAGTTTTATTTACATAGTACGGATCCCCCAAGTTTCATTAATTTCAAAACGTTCAAAAGTTAAGAGGGGGGAGACTTTTGGACCACCCTGTATAAAGGCAATGATATATAAGTTACATGTGCTTATTATCAAAGTAAGTCTTGGTGATTACAGTAGTCTCGATAGTCCAACTTCCAATAATGCGTGTTTCCAATAATTCGAGTCAAAAGAAAATTCATAAATGAAATAAGTAGATGGAGTGGCTTGCTTGAATTAAACACAATTAGGACAGGACAGTGTTAGCAGAGAGTAGAGAGTGCAGTATCCGTATGATTTCTTGGAATTCCTTTCCTGTCCGAGCAGCTGTGTTTACATTCAAATTCAAGATAGACTATTAATTTATTTCTTTATAATCAGTTTTAAGAAAGATCTTAAACTGATAGCATCGTGTAACATTTTTATTACGAGTAAACGAAAACGTACCGAACTTCCTTTAGCTGTTAAAATTGCTAAAAAACTTGCTTTGTTGCGTATAGATAAAGGAGAGTCACTGGAAACAATAAATTGCTCGGAAGTTAAATAAGTAACATTGGGTGATCGGAAACAGATTAGAATGAAATTATTAGAAAACATAATGAAAATAAAATATGAATGTAAGTATTATTTTTCAATAAATATTTAGTTAAACATTTTTTCGTTAATTTCCAATAATCCGAGTTTATTCGTAATCCGAGTTCGGATTAGCGCGACCCTACTTCGTCGTTTATAACATTTTACCGTTGAATTTCGTTAGAATGTTTATGTAAAAAGTAATTTATTTAAGTAACGAATATTGATAAATTACGTTTTATTTGATTATACTTAGTTATTATTACTTGAACTCTTTTTTTAAATGTTTATTCATTTTAAGGCCGATTTACACGTATTAAGTTGTTAAGTGGTTAACTAAAGTTTAATGCATGTAAACAATGAATTTAGTAATAAGTTGCAAGTTAAAATTTAGCGTGCAACTAAACAAGTAGAATAGACATTTTTCTGTTAATTAGGTGGGCGTGGCCAATCACTGGACATGCGCAATTTAGTTAAATGTACAAGTTTGTCGGAACCTCGCTTATAGATTTGCAGATCTTTGTTTATATATTATTTAAAAATGCATAATCGACAAAAATGATATATTATTTACAAATTATTTAGTCCAAAATCTAATTTAAAATAATTTTTAAGACAGTTTTTATGACTTGAACACGTTGTTAAATGTCAATTATTAGTGAACTAAACAGCTTAACTAAATATTAAGTGTGAATACGTGTAAACGCTTTCTAACAATAAAGTCACTTAAAATTTAGTTATTCACTTAACAACTTAATACGTGTAAATCGGCCTTTAACCTAAGTTTGTTTACTTCGTTGGTCATTTTTCTTCTTATAACAAAACAAAGAGGTTTCCAAAATACGTAAGCAAAATGTAATATAAAGAAATAACTTATTATTCATTTTTTTTGTTACTTAATCCCTAAAATATATACAACATTACTTATTGTTTCAATTATAAGTGCTTCGTTATTTACTATTTTTTATAAATTATTCGTTATTATTAATTTTAGATTATTTACTTTTTGTTGCGTTGGTAGTCCTGAAAGCGGCTACGTATTCAGTTTTGTCGGGCGGCCATTTTAGTTATTATTACGCGTCTAAATTATTGACTTTCTTTCGTCAAATTTTTAATTAGAATATCTTTTTAATTAAAAAAAACTATTTACAATCATTAATTAAGTCTTTGTAAATGTATTGTGTGTTGTGATTAATTTGTTTGTTACGTTTTTATTTTTAAACTCAGTTATTTTGCGCAGTTTTTTTTCCCGAGTAATCGTCTAGTATAGTTATAAATATAGTTATAAATTAGAATGTTATGTTGTATAAAATTGCAAATTGTATCTTTCAAAGTTCATTTTATGATAATTATTGAAAATAATTTGAAGAATTATGCAGAACATTGGCGACGGATAGGAAGATGTCCCGCTGAGTTTAAAGGTACATATTTTGATTCTTTTTATTAGGTATTTTGGTTTTACAAAATCATTGATATTTACATTATACGCTACAAGTAGCATTCGTCCGTTCTTCCTCACAATTTGAACCGACCGTTTACACACTCGCCGAGTATTCGCCTCTTCGATTCAAGTCGTTTGACTCGTCATTATTAACCACTCACTCCCTGCGCGAACGCCACGAGCAGCGAGGCGAATGCTCGTGACTGTATTTCGCCTCGGCGCTCTCCTCACTATTCATCTCGGGATTTGTACGAATGTGTAGATGCAACACATAAAAACGCTATTTATGTGATGATTTACGTTATGGCTATTTAAACGATATAACACACAACGATAGGAAAGAGAGACTTTTATTTTTATTTTATGTGAATAAATCATGGGTTTTAGCTTAACTGACTCTAGCTTTCTGTTCTATACCGTCCTCTATTAACCTACTCTATTGTATTGTAACCAACTCAGGGATCTTTGGTGGGTCGTTTATCGTACGAGTCAAAGCAAAGATCAAACGATATTCAGTCAAAACTAAGAGCCGGTTTGTACGACATGCGCAGTAATGTCAACCGTCACACATTTAAACAGGAAGGTTTCCTATCTGTTAGGTTTTCTTAAATCTTCTTAAGGTGGGTTCACAGCTAGCGGATACTTATTTGCGGAGGGCTATATAGATAACAAAATATTGTCTGAGACCCGCCGAGACGGAGGACGGAGTCGTTGTTTCCCTGCCCTCGAGTTTCGATCGGCCAGGTTATAAACATAGCCAATNGTATAATAAGATTATATATAAAGCTTAACCTCCCTGTTAAGCAGTATTATAAGATTATATATAAAGACTTTTATTATATATAGATAAGAAATAAATATATAAATAATGTAGGAACAGAATGATAATAACTATATAGAATGACAACTGATATAATTACCTCGTGACTTTGCATGCTGTAACCTTCACGTAACTGAATCTATTGTCTTTCTTATACCTGATCTCATTCTCAATTATTTTGTTTACTGTAAATAAAGTTTACGAGGGTATTTAAATGATATTTTAGTGCTACTTGGCATTTTGAAGTTAGCTTCCTTTTATGACTATTCCGGGAACATTAACATTTAATAATACTGCTACAGTAGTGGAAATCAAATAGTAGTAGTTAGGGTTATTTAAAAATTAAAATTGTTATTTATTTATAGGAGGGGATATAGAAATTAGCGGAGGAGAGAACTTTTTGGCATCAAGATATTGTTGCTCAGATATTATTTGTATGCTTCTCAATAGTAGCTTATTATAAACCTATCACATTTTTATTGCTTGTTTTTAGCAAGAGACCTGAACTGATACTTCCGACAGTTAATTCTAGTATTCTAGTTTATGTGGTTCAAATATTTCGAGCAGTTACCAGTTACCAGGTTATGCTGCTCTTTCTATAGCTTGTCCTAAATAAGACAAACTTTTGTTGATATCTTTTAGAAGAAAAACTTTTGGAGACAATTGTTTGAAGGCAAACTTTTGCTCGTCTAATTGCCATCTTAGTAGAGTATAAGAAATTGCTTCTAAGTATATATTTGACTTTCTGTGAATCTATTAGGCTACTTTGGAAGTAGGAAGAGACTCTTCGTATGAACTTAACTTTATTATGTTTGTTCAAAGCTAAGATATCTACTTTGTATGTCACATTGGGCAAATCCAAAAGTCTAGCTTTTTTGAGAAAAAAAAACAAAAGAAATATAATAAAATAACAAACAAAATTTTCTCAGAAAAACACTGGAAAAAGTTGAATTGAAAGAAATAGCTTTATAGAAAATTCGTTATATAGATTTTTTTACTTTCTTAACTTATTTAGAGAGAACGTATTATTGTTGTGGTGCGTAAATTCGATTTGAGATTTTGATGTATTTATAATTTTTTTTTTTTAAATAACGTTAGATTTATAAGTTTTGAGGTCTCTTCAGTCCAATAAAGTGGTTTTTAAAAAATGGCTGTCGTCTGTGCCTACAAGAAGAAAGAAAATAAAATAAAATGTGAAATGAAAAAAAAAGCTGTTATAATTATCTATATATATAAAATCCAAATACCACTCACTGACTGACTGACTCACTGACTCACTGACACATCACGATATCTCTGAAACCACAGGACCTACGACCATGAAATTTTGTAGGAGCGTTCCTCTAACCTCTTAGGTGCTCGCTAAGAAATATTTTTAAAATCCGTCATCTTGATTCAAGATGGCGGCCATTTATACACAAAATTCTACAAGACGGTATCTCCAGAACTAATGGCACTAGAACCTTGAAATTTAGAAGTTGGCTTCCTTTTATGAAATTAGTAACTTTTGATAAATAGTTTACCAATCGGGCATTTTGATTCAAGATGGCGGCCATATATATATAAAGGCAACGAATGTATGTATGTTCTTTATACAAATCTACAGTTGTAGTCAGATCTTGATGAAAAGTTGACTTTCAAAAGTTTTTTTTTTTGTTGAGATGACTTTCAAAGCAAGGGGAAAATTACTGTCTACATGAATTTTCGAAATTTAATTTTGGTACACAGGGGTACGGGGTACAAATGTAAAAGTAATGAATATCCTTCATGATGCATATCGTTGAAAAGCTCTTTTAGTGGACAGTAATTGTTGTAATGTACAGTTTTATCATATTTTCACTTAGGAAGGGGGTACAAATGAAGAATATAGTTATATCTTATATAAAAAGAAGAGTATCCGTATGAGGGTGTCTTTTTTCCTAATTTGATGAATATTTACACACTTTTTCTTCAAAACAAGGTAAAGGTTACTGCCTACATGAGATTACGAAATTAAAATTTTGGTACACAGGGGTACGGGGTACAAGTAATGAATACCCTTTATCTTCATGATGCATATCGTTGAAATGCTCTTTAAGAATACAGTAATTGTTGTTATGTACAGTTTTGTCACATTTTCATTTAGAAGGGGGGTAGATTTAGGATATTTGCAAATTATCTTATCAAAGAGGAGGGGGATATAAGTAGAGGGATAGAATCTATATATTCTCGCATAGCAAAATAATTTTTATGCTTCCCTGGTAGTTTATAAACTTCTCAAATATAAACACTCCGTAGCGAAGCACGGGTATCCAGCTAGTTATATATAAAAAAACAAAGAAATAATACAATAAGTTAAAAAAAAAGTTAAAAAAAAAAAGAAATAATACTAAATCGTTAAGTTAGAATTTGATAAAACCGGAAATGTAAAAAGCTTCTTCAATATTTTATCTTCTTCCTTTTTATAGAGTTCCTGGTACTGGTTTTTGTTTGCTTTCTTTTAACCCGTATTTTTATTATTTTTGAGGTTAATTTTTGTTTCTTTTTATCCCCCCTTACATGTATTATTAATGTATAAAACATGTAAGGGGGGTTTTTTAAAAAGTATAATGTTGATTGGTTCTGGCTAGTTTTGTTTCTATTTATTATTATTATTTTTTTTTTCATGATTCCTAGAAAAGTTGGCCCTCAAAACAAACTCCCTTCTTTTATTCATTTAACCTTTTCAATTTAGCTTTAGTTTCAGTTTAACTCGAGACTTCATAACGAGTCTGTCAGCTCCGTTTCTCATCCTTAAATTAACTTATTTTATACTAAGTTCACACATGATTTTGGAAAAGGTTTTGAAAACGATCCGCTAGTTCGAAAAAATTTCATCTTTATCAAAAGAGAATTTATACAATACAGGTAATTTTTTTCTGTATTTATTATTAAAATCCAACAATCGTAGACAAAGTACGGTACGCAACTCGTGCGAAAACTGTATTTTGCTTTGCTCATATGGTTTTACTACCCTCGCTATCCCCTATGCTCGGGTGCAAACTACACACTGGAACACAAAATGCTACTTTCCGCAATAGTTGCAATTGTTGTACTATTACAACAAAACTTTTCCAGAGGTTTTAATTAATATATTTTAAATAGAAACAACTTTTAACACTTTTTAAACAGATTACACAATTTACACTGTTTGTCATAAGTTATTCCTTTATTAAATTCTATGCATCAAACATCATTTCAATGCGAGTAAATACATTGCCAGAATTAAGTTAAAGTCTAAATTACCATCTTTCTCAACAATTGCAAGGACTGCATATATGATAAAATAATAGAAAAAGTAAAAATGACATTCCTTTTAAAACACACATAAATCGTAGGCAAGTTAATGTACCCAGTTTACTTTTGTATAAGTACACGTTTCTCTATAAGACTGTGCATTTTTTCAAACTAAAAAAATACAATTTTTTCGCAGTTCTTCTCACAATGCATCACTTTTACGAGGTGGCCAAGTTTAAATTCGGATTCAGCTTTAGGCTTTAGGTACTATACTGCATTTTCTCCCCCGCCAAACTACTCTTTGACTTGACTATTTATCAACTCTATATACTTATAGATCTATTTGTTAAAGCAATAACCGCTAAAAATCCATCTTATAATTCAATTGAGTTTATTTTTAATCAAATGTAATGTAGTTTTGTCCGCTTTATAGTTGTGATTTGACAATGAACGGATTTTTATTCGTCGATTTTTAATTTTAGTATGAATATAAAATCCATCAATATCTCGGGTGAAAAACAAACCCAATTCAGATAACTTTGTAGAATCCAATCTCTTTTATTACTCCCAAACCTAGATAGCATATTTTTTTCTCTCACATACTGGACTAGGAAAAAACAATTATAAAAGAAAGTTAAAAAATATGATTTGGTTTTCACACGTTCTGTATAGGATTGTCGATCTTGTGGATTGGTTTTATGCTGGAAAGAGGGTTGAATTTCCATTCCCGTCTCTTATTAATGTGAGTAAAATTGAAAAGCCTCTGGATACACGGTATTATTGAGTGATATAGCCAATGCTGCTAGAGCTAGAACGGACAATGAATTTTGCCGTTGCTTTCACCAGATCTCCCCATATAAAAACTAACCAGTGTATAGCGAATGGGTGGGGAAAAATCCCCCCCTCCCCCTTTTCGATTTTCATTCAGAAAAAGGAGGTCTCTCTGGAACCCTTTTGTGAACGAAGTTGTTCTACCGTTACTAATCTGATAAAACTACGCCTCCGCTTTTCACCAATTGACGCTGCATTTCACTTGATTAAACCTGTTTCAAAAATAGATTATGTGTTGAAAGCGACGTGGATGATATGTAAGTTTGTTATTTTTATAATTTTTTTTTTCTTCCACTCTGTTGACGTCAGTTCTTTAAAGTGAGACATGACCTTTAGAGATTTTTTTTTTCTTCTTGAAATTGCCTTTTATAAGTTGCTTTTTGTGTAAGATATGATAAAAATAGAAAAATAAGAACAACAGTAATAAGTATAAAATTGACATTATTAAGTATAAGTACCACGCTAAGTTTTGTTTTTCCTTTTGGTTTGCTAAAATAAAGTAATATTTGGACATTATTTATGTGACTAAAATATAATGTGTGCTAATATATCACTATCTGCCCTGTCATATGTTTGTTTTTCATTCACCTGCGCCCATTGATTTTTCTTCCACATGCCCAAAAAGTTGTTTTTATTATGATACCAATATCTTTAGTAAGTACACATAGTCCAGGAGATAGTGTACAAATAAGTGTGTGCCTAACATCTAGCTAGAATTTTTTGTATGTGTAAGTTAATCTTTTGATGCCTTTTAAGAGTATGTGGTCGACTAAGATCGTCTGCGGGAACAGCGCCGGTGCAACACTTTTGGCCGCCACAGACAAGACAGTTTTTGGCTTTTGGTGTTTTTGTTTTTGGGTTCGTTACTTTCTCATATAAAGAGAAAGTAAAAATATGTGTGATAGGGCAAAATTCTATATTGAGATTTTGATGAATTTTCACGTTTTGAGGAGTCCAAAAAGCGGTTTTTAAAAAATGTCTGTCTTCTGTCTATGGTCTGTGCAGAAGCTTGGAGCCTAAACTACTGGGCTAATTTTGACAAAATTTGGCAAACATGTTCAGAAAAATCATACCCTGAAATTAATTTTAGCTCCAAATTTGGAGCCGCTACCACCCAAAAACTCTGAAAAAAATTATTTCCCGAAAACAGTTCGGATGATTTTGATAAAAAAAATTCTAAAATGTAGTCCATTATTAAATACGAATCTAATGATATAAGCCGTTTTCCCGGGAAAAATCTAGTTCCTGAGAAAATAGCTTAAAACGCGGACAGAGAGAGGCCAGGATCGATTCCCTTCAGAGGAGGTTATTTTTAAATTTTGATGAAAATATTCAATAATAATTAAATAACAGAAATAACACCGGTGTAACCAAGAATCAACCTGAAATGCGATTAGTTCGGCTACTTGACTTAAAACAGCACCTGATAAGGTATTTGTCTAGGGGTGTTATTATACTAGGGAAACTCAGTACGGGGTTTACGCACATTGGTACTACAGACTTTGTTTTTCAATTTATAAATTAAAACAAACTGAGGGCGTCATCGGCCGCCCCCTGAGTTTGGCCGCCACAGGCGGCCGCCTGCCCCGCCTGTGCGTCGCGCCGGCGCTGTGCGGGACATATTATGGTAATAGGACTTTGAAAAACACAAACCGGTGAAGAGCGGCCATGTTGTGCCACTTATGGTTGCCAATGTGATTTTCATGACCCTGAGTACAAAATTAGTTAGTAAACCGAAAATAAAGTTGAAGTTAGTTTAACCACTTTGATTTGGAGTAGGTAATATTTGAATAGTAAAACCTATCAAGTGTTAAATAAAAATGTTAAATTAATTAATAACTGATTAATTGTTTTGTCCTTGGATCAGTTTAAGCTATCTAGGGAAGTCATAGGAACTGGGTCCCATTAAAATTACAAGATTTGGAGACAAGTGGACTTAATTAAAAGGATTTTAAAAAATGAGTTGTTTTACAAATATAATTATCATCAATTTGTTATTAAATAACAATATATCAGTTATTGAATTGTTTTACCTATATTTCGTTCTAGTCCAAATGAAAAATAGGAGACAATTTTCTAAATTATACGAAATATTATCTCGCTGAACCCTTCATCAAATTATTAATAATTTCAGTATAGGGCCGATACAGCCTATACTAGAGCTAAAGAGGTCACAGTTCACAGTACTGGCGGTTGTTGTATGTGTGCCTTGAGTGTGTTTGACACATAATGTATGTGATGCCTGTCAATAAATCACCATCTGTCTGTCATGAATGTGTGAATAAATCACAACCATTCTCTATCATAATGAAAGTATCAATAATGCTTAATGCTTCACACAATTACTGCTACATAAATACATACATTAAATGATAGTTTAATGAGTTGAATAAAATTTCATTATACATTTCTTTTGCTTCCGAACTTGCTCAAGGTAACGTGGAAGCTAAAGGGTCGTTCTGAAGAGCGAAACCAGAAGGGCCCATATTCATCTGAACCTTCTACGCAATTCAATTTTACTAAATTGATACTTTAATAATGTAAAAAATAAAAATAAATTTAAAGAAGGGAAAAATAGTCTGCCCCCAATTTGTGTGGCACATAACTTCCTCGCTTCTATTTCGTCTACTTTAATGATTTGATGCTTTTACAACCTATTATTCTCAAATTTATTTAATTTCCCCCGTTGTAAATCAATTATAATTGTTTTGATTTTTGATTGACCATGTACCCTTAAATGTTCCTGCCCTTAAATGTGTCCGTCCGTCAGTCCGTCTGTGGCCTGCTCTCACGGCTACACCTCGTGTCCGATCACTTTGAAATTTGGCACATATGTGTATAGTACCTAACCACACATTATAAAAATGTTATGACTTAAAAAAAACTATTTTTCAAAAAAAATAAGGGTTAAAAAATAATTGTTTTTTTTTCTGGAGACCGTGTGGGGTATCAAATGAAAAGTTACGTTGAGCTGAATACAACTAATAACTTTTTTGTTATAACTTTGATAGGGCGAGCGTAGGCGAGTTTGAAGTTGTTGTGAAAGGTCCCTCCCCCCTTCTATCTCGCTTATTGTAAGTGCAAAAATTCTGAAAAATATTCCTTCCACATTGTTCGACCAAAAGTAAAGATACCACTATTTGAATACCACTTGGTTTTTTTGACATAATACTTTTTTTTTATAATTATGCTCTTTTGGATGTATTTATATGTTTTTAGTCCGGTTCACTGGACAAAAAATACTTTATCAGAAGTTTGTTTATGTGTTTTGATAATATCAGACCCATAGGATAGTTCAAAGTAGACTTTCTAGAATTTTCAATAGCACCATCAATAGGTACTACTTAAACAATTCAGTGCGGCCTACGGACTACAGACCTACTAGAGTATGCTCTCTAGCACACTCTTGACCTGGTTATTTAATCATTGGAGCAAACTTTTATTTATTTTTCAATAAAACTTTCAACGAATAAATGTACGATTAAAGCGAAAAAATCGATTCCTCTTAAGATAGAACAGTTAGATTTTCCATCCACTATGACTAAATTTTCACCAAAAAGATATAATAAATAAATAAATAAATAGGTAACACTGAATAAACGAAACACCAATAATTTATAATCATTAATAAAAAGTTTTATATATTTTCTAAAATTTTTCATTCTTTTTTTCATTTAAATGATTTTTAAGACAGTCCGATATCTGTTAAAAGAGTGTTTATTTCTTATAAACTAGAACAATTATATTTATAATTACGTTTTTTTTCTCTTTTTTTTTGGTTTAATCTGGAGAGAAAAAATTGGTGTTAAAGTACATAGAATAATTTACATATAAAGTAGTATCTACTTACATTTTTGTTTCTTTCATTTGAAGAATTCTTTTTAACTTTATTTTTATATAAGAATATCCAAAATAAGATAAATAAAAAAACAATTTTTTTTTAATAATTATTACAAAAATTAATAGGTGT
>KZ652902.1:68279-92661 GCA_001010745.2 Gerris buenoi
TTCATAATCCCGATTTAGTGAACTACTCGATGTATCGTATTTTTTCTTCGACCCCTTGAAGATACGATATATCGGGATTCTTCTGTATATATATATAATTTTATTAAACTTTAACTGGATATATAATTTTAATAAATTCTATGATTAATATATAACTTAACTTTTCAAAATTAATAACTTTATTTAATTTTTTCATAATACTCTTTTATGTATTTAAATAAATATTTATATATTATATATACTTTTTCGTTTTACCCGTAAAGTCACTTTATAATTTTAATACTTAATGTAAAAATTATTTGTGTTTTTTTCTTTTCTCCAAAAAAATTAAGAATTTTTTAATTAATAAATAAATATTTTCTTGTTTTCAAATATCGTCTTCTATATCATTAAGCTTTCCTTTTTTTCTTTGATTATTTATTTTTATATGTCATATCGATTACATACTGTAATATATATATTTAGATAACTTTTTGGTTTAAGTATATATTTGGCACAATAAAGACGCAAATTTTTGTCTCATACGTTTTTGTTGTTGGTGTTTTAGATGAAGGTGTTACACAATTTGATTTTGGATTTTTTTTTTGTATTAAAACATGAATTGTAATTAATCAGTAACATTAATAATAAATAATAAATTGTTTATAATTTTATAAAGTAAATTGTATAGCATCTAAGAATGTATGGGATAAATTACGATACTTATGAGTTCATTGTAGTAATAAAAATACGTAAAGAAAAGAGAATTTATATGTTTTTTCTTAGTTTCGGGTGATCTTAAGTGGTTTTAATTATAATAAATATTAATTATTGATTTGGGCATATTTTATTTTAAAATAGAAATTTTTTTAAAATAATTTTTTTCATTTCTTGTAAAAAAAAAAATAAATAAATAAATAAATAAAAATAGTTTCAGTCTTTCTTGAAGTAGATTTCATTTGTAATCATATTATGATATGCTTTTTTGAAATTCTTTAGTTTCATTAAATCAAATTTAGAAGGTATAAAGTCGGAAGAGAAAGTAAGCTGTACTTTACGAAATACATACTTTTTTTTAGATTATCAAAAAGACAGATTTTTTATTCTTATGTTTCAAATCACACAGTCTCAAGTAAGTGATTCGTTATATTAATACTATTATGTGTGTCCCGGATCGACAGTATACAAGATACAATCCTCAATATTTTCCTAATGTTTCGAATTATGGAATGGAAAAATACAAAATATCTATTTAAGCGAAGGTTAAAAAATTTCCGCGACATAATTGATTTTTCGAAACTAAAATTATGACACAAATTAATTTCCATTCAAGCAGGGCTGAACCCCAGAAGATTTCAATGCAAAACTAATGTTAGTCTTTTTCACTATTCATACCTCGATCCGGGGACACACTGTATATTGATGGGATACTGCTATTGATATATTTTTTTAATGTTGTAACTCAAGGAATTATAATTATCTCGACTATCATTCTGCGATGTTGGTTCCTGATTCTTATAATAGTATAATTTAGATTTTCTTCACCTTTCTCATTTAGATGTTTTAAACGTTTTATCATCTTCGGTAAAACTAAATCTTTCTTCCGGTTCTGGGAAGGGGTCTAACTATCTTTAAAAGGTCCAAGAACGCAGAGATTAGTATAATTTTCTAGTATCTGACTTTTTTTTTGTTGTCAACAATATCATTTTATTATTTCAATTCTTTTAAAACTGAGGCTCCCCTGGCGCAGGCCAGCTCTACTACCTGCTTAGTGCAACACTAGTAATTTCGAGTTTGACCTAAGATTAGCACTGAAGCACTGATAATTTGTCATTTTTAATGCATTAAAGATAACACTCTGCCGATGGGACGAAAGAAATAATATTAATTCCACCGCTTTATTTCTAGGCTTTGTAACATAAAACTCGGTGCTTTCCCTGGTAGAACTGGAGCGTTCTCAGCGAGCTTTTACGCTCGCTACATTCCCCGGTCGAATATTATTTACATACTACGTTCGAACTAAAATAAATAAACATGCTTTTCTTAATTTAGATAATCTATTTATGGTTAAATTCGTTCGAGCGCCGTCTAAAAAAATCCGCCTTTAGGCAAGCCTGACTGCAAATGAAGCAGGAGGGTGGCGTTCTAGGCCCCTGGAATTGAAATGAAAGTGTGCCGTTCAATTATATTGAATAATGCAACTGAACCGTATAAACCCGTCTTTAGGAAAGCAGTGGTGTGGCACTCCATATTAACAATAAAAGGCCTATATGCCCCCAGTTGTTTGTTAGCTAAGCATTTTCGGCCGCCTATAATGCTTCCACCAAGCCCCGTGTTTACACTCATTCGGAATTACCTCCAAAAGCGTTCTTCGTTGTTACCTAGATCCTCATCTAAATTCCAGAATTTCCCATAATGTTTGCTTTTAATATTAATATTATGAGCACAAGAACGTCTCCGCTTTATAATTGTGTTTTATGAATTTTTAAGTAGCAATAATTCAGCTGCTGGAGGTATAAACATTTTAAACGGTAGACTGGTAGAAAATCGGCCTTTCGGCGATCGGCATCGGACTCGCACGCAGTGTGAATACCTACTCGGCTCAGTCATGCGCGCATGTGAAATGTGAAATGTCATGCGCGGTCTCACGCGAAATTTAAAAGCCGCCTTATGCCTCTGGTTCCTGGCTTTGACAGTTTTTCTTTCAATCATATTGAACAATAAAATCAAACCGTCTAAGCTCACCTAGGCACTACTATACTATTATTGAAGCAAGGCGGACAAGTCCCTAGTCCCAAGGCACAATGCCCCAGGCTTTAGGCCCGCTTACTGCACGCTCACGCGATCATTCAGATTTCACGGGATTGATAATCTCAAAAGCATGATCTATGCTAAAAGATTGAACCCGTTAGTGGCTAAATAAAGTTCCCCAAGTGTTAAATAAATTAACCTAAAAAATAATATCTCTAATTTCTGCTTCAGGTACTCAATTATTATTACATTTCAGCACATTAGGTACTATTATAATTATTTGAATCATCCATTACATTACAGAATCTATAATCAGGTATTATCGCATCAAATCTATTATGCAAATTTTGGATGGAGATAATTACATAGTTCCCAGAATAAATTCAAGTCAAATTCACCAGTTTATCATCGAATAGTTGTATTCGTCATACAACTATTCGAACAAAGGTCATCGTATCGAAATTTATCCCAATTCTAACCTGGGTTAAATAAAAAAAAAAATCCAAATATATGTTAGCATTTTTTTAAATTTAAATAGTAAATATAACCATAACATTTTTAATACTTAAATTTTGATTACCATTCGAAGTTGAGTAATCTTTATTGGCCTCATATTTTCCAACATCATATTATGTATTATTATACTTTTTTTTATCGTGAATCCAGACTGTTTTTTTAAATATGTGACAAAAAATTTCAACGTTTCTAAAAATATCTAGTTCTGTTTATGTTGATTGTAAAATTAAGTCATTCAATGTAATTCGTTTTAGATTTTTGTTTAACGATTCAATCCGTTTTTTTTGTAAGCTGTGACAGATATTTTTCAATATGAACTATTGAAATTTTAATTACGTGAGGGGTAATTAAGGGGAAATTCAGCGCGCAATCTAGATACATTTTGAAATACATGAAAATGGATTTGGTCTATGAACTTGTCTGTTTAAAGCCAAAAAACTATTTAAAATTTAATTAGCTCCAAAACATGAAGATAATGAAATATGACAATGATGGACATTATGGAATACTATGATAGGGAAAAATAAAGGAGATAAATTGTGTTTATTCAGTCACCTAAGGTTAATATAATGGACACTGCAGGACCATATATGCTAAGTTCAAGATTCTCCTGACCAAAAAATTCCAATTTATTTTTAACAAACTTGCTTTATATTCGTCGTTAAATATATTAACTTAAGAGGTGTAGTTCAATAACCAAACAACGTCTTCATACAAAATTAATTGTATTTGACCGGGTTCGGCTGTTCTAATGCAGCCTTCTTCAGATAATCTATTCGTTATCAAGTGACTATAACACTACAGGTGTTTAGCACTATGAAAGCTACAGAATTGTGAATTTTAATTTTTAATTACTACCTGTATATTTTTAGGTTGTTCTTTTCAAATCTTTTTTAGATTGAGAAAAAAGTGCATTATCAATTATTATCATAGGTATGTAATAAGTTACATGCAGGGACGATTATAATTCTATTATCTTTAGTTTAATTTTCAGGAGTTTCCTGAATGGTATTCGCCTTTTAGTATCCTTTCAATATAAGTGGGGTTCAAATTTAGACTTTTAGTGTTTAATTACTTTAAACTGTGCACTTTGCCTAAAGCTTAATGCATCTACAAACACGTAGAGAGAAGACGTTGAAATATTGTAAATCGTTGTTTTTAGGATTATATATATATTTATATGATATATTATTTTTTTTTTTAAATTCAATGAACTTTCATTGGACTTTGTTAGTATTTGTTTTAAAGGGGAATTATTTAAATTCGTCGGGATTTTATATCATCCTAATCGAATTAATTTTAAAGGGATAAATATTAAGTTATAAAAAAATAGTACTTGAGAGGTAAGGTCTTGACCACGTACACGTCACGCACTAGTAGCTCAAAAAGGGGGAAACTTTTTTTTAGGTACGTATAATTGTGCTTTGAATTTTGAGGAAGTCGTGCTGAGAAATTTTGAGGAAATAGATAACATTGTGCCGACAAAGTTAAAATGATTGTGCTTTTAAAAATTTGCTTAGAATATAAGTATTTAGTGAAGAGTTTAAGAAGGAGAAAGTGTGCAGATGAATAGATTTAAGAAGCGTATAAAAATATAATTAGCAATTTACTAGTTTAGATTTTTTTTGAAGAGTGCTAATGTTCACTAGTATTAGTACTAAGTTAATTCGGTCTGTTTTAAAGACCTTCTGTGAATTTAGTAAGTCTATATTGAATGGGTGAAGATGTGCGACGAGAAGAGATGCTACCAGTGGCTTCAGATGCATGATTATTAGAACTAAGGTCAGAGTGGTCTCTACTAATGCTTCCTAGATTTCTACTCGAAGAGTTTCGGTCACTAGGAGAGAGGGTGGGATTAACAACTGAAGATGTGGAAGCTGAAGAATGAATAGTCGAAGCAATGTTACTGCTTGAAGTCTGCCGTTCGTCGGCATTGTTTGTCGTAGTATCAACGTCGGAACTGCGATTTCGTTCAGTATTCTCATCGTTTATATGCTTGTGCGTTTCTATGTGTTCGTTTGATTGTGCTAGATCTATTGGTGATTTCCTAAAAGCTAACGTTTTGTTTGATAAATTATTATTTGTGTATTTGGGTATTTCTAATTCTTTGCGGGTGTAGACAAGTGATGTGTTGGGTGATGCAATGTGGGCTGAATTATGGGTTTTATCTGTTGCAATGTTTCTACTCCCGGTGCAGGAGGGAGGTGAGTTGGATTTCTCGTCGAAGAAAGTGACTCTGTGACATGGCGGATTCTGTGCTTCGGATTTATCCTTATCGAATTGTCCCGGGGATTTCATTGAACTGCTCATGATTTGCCTTGTGACGTTTCTGCTCGTGTTATCGTAATCGTACGCGGAGTCGATTCCTTCCGTATTTCTGGAAGGATTTGAAAGCTCCGTGTCATCGGTTTGTCGCGAAGGTTTCTTGGGGATAAGTTTCCTCCAGAGGCTTCGCGATTTCGATTTCTCAGTGCGTGTCGGCGTGGTCTGACCGAGTTATGATACGGCGGCCGGTGTGGGAAGATATCCAGGGTTGTCGTACTGACCTGACAGACTCATTTGTCTTGGAAGCTCCAGTTCTGACGGTCGTGTCGACCCCCTTCTAGAAGTCCTGTCTTCATCGCACCAACCGTCTTCTCCTAAAATTAATAACAGAAAATAGTCTTTATTTCATTTTAAAATTCAGCATTAGCTTTTCATCCATAAATTCATTCTTCTGCAATTTCTTCATTTATTCAATTTTTAGTCAAAATTAGCAATAATGCTTTTCCATATTTAGCTGCATCCCCAAAACAAAATAAATCACCTTAAATTGATATTGAAAATAGAACCAACAAACAAACTTACTCGAACTTGGTGCTGTGATTGGTCCGCAGGGTATTCTACCTGTCCCTCTTTCGATAACGTACTCCCTCTGGGCTCCAATTATGTACGCACCCAATAATTGGGAGTTAGCTGAAGAAAGAGAACTCAAATCACTCTGCGAAAGACCCAAACTTGGACCTAAAAGCAAATGAGAAAAATATTAATTTTAATTATAGATTTTTAAACATGGATAGGATATGTTTTAGTTCTGCGGAACACAAAAAATTACATGAACTGCGGTACACAAAAAAATTACATGAAGATTTTTAAATATCCTGCCAAGAAGTTAGGATTTAACAGGAGGTTTTCTTTTATAGTAAAATATTTTGACGATAGTTGGGCTGAAGTTTCAATTAACGGCATGCAAAAAGTGACTCTCTTAAATATCGTGCCAGGAAGTTAAAATATGATAGGAGGTAGACTGGTGTTCATTTGTATTCATTTTAGTATTATATTTAGCCGATAGAAGTTCTATATAAAATTATATCAGAGCTCTTAGCGGACTAAATAATAATAAAAATTGATTAATGTTTCATAATTACACACCTTAAGATCCATCTACTATATCAATTAGACAAATCTATACTGGTGCGTAGGCTTCCGCGCGTAGACTCATAATAAACAGCTTGGTTTTCCGGTGAAATCCGCGTCACGAAGGGGTTGAAGTCAAACGTTTCGCTTCCGGAAACACCTTGAGGGGAGTGGTGCATCGTGGTGTTGATTCGAAGCAATCACAACATGTACTGACGGTTACATGTACTGACGGTTACATGTACTGACAGTTACTTGTACTGACGGTTTGCCCGATGTAGTTCTTGCCGCATCTGCATAGATCTGGTATACACCGCAAGTCTTGAGATTAAGGTGGTCTTTTGGTGACTTTAGGAGGCTTCTGGTGGTCATGTTTGCGTTGAAGGTGGTACCGATGCTATGTTTTCGGAGAATCCGGCTTATCTTATCAGTTGTACCTTGGATATATGGGAGATAAGCCTTCCGCTGGTCTTCCGTCATTTCTGCTGAGGTGCGTTCCTCGGTAACAAGTATAAATACGCCGTTCTTCTCTCCAGTCGTCAGTACATCTTGTGATTGCTTCGAGTCAACACCACGATGCACCACTCCCCTGAAGATGCTTCCAGCAGTGGAAGCAAAACGTCGACTTCAACCTCTTTGTGACGCGGATTTCACCGGAAAACAAAGCTTTTTATTACAAATCTATACTGGTTTTCTTCACTTCATGGAAAAGCATTAAAATGTCAATATGTGGATTCAATGCTCAATAACGTATCCATGATTCAATGTTTTTCCATTAAATGGTGAAAATTAATACACATACATTAATACATACATGTATATCTTCTTTAACTTGTAGTGTTGAACCCTTTATAATATGTAACTTTCATCAACAATTTTCTCTTATTGAAAATTTTTGGCCTTTATAGGTTTTTTTTTAGGAAAGGTTTTTTTATACAATAAATATAAAACTAAACTTTTCCTTTTTTATATTTTGCTATATTTCGCCCTCTCACATTGGGGCTTCTTCAGGCTTATAATCATTCCATGTCACATTAGTCGGTATAATATATATTTTCATTAAAAAGTATTTTAAAACATCACTATACATGTGATGTAGAATATATAATTTAAAAAAGATTTATACATATCTTACACGTTTCACATTTAGAAAAAAAAAACAACTTGGAATCTTCCCTGCTTGAATGTTAGGGAGAGACTCTCCCTGACAAGTAAGGAAAAGTTTAGTTTTATATTTATTATATAAAAAAACCTTTCTTAAAAAACCCTATACAAGGCCAAAACAAATTTTCAATAAGAGAAAATTGTTGATGAAAGTTACATGTATATATTTTTTAAATTTTATTATCATCCTTTAAAATTAACAATTAGAAAACACAAATATATATAAAAAAAATATATATTAAAATTATTGATAGTAAGGTCTAAAGGAAAATTAACGAAATTAAGTAAGACAAGTTGTGTTGGATGAAGAAAGAGTAATTTTAATTTTTTTTAACAAAATTTTGTTTGAATTTTAACACAAATAACAACGGTGGTGATCATAGCATATCTATGGCATTAAGAAAAAAACAACCCAAACCATTGACAGTAGCCACCTAGGTTAGAGGTAAATTAATATTTAACATCAGGATTAAATAGTTATCTTCTAGTCAGCCTGAAGATGACCCAAAGAGGGGTTGAAATAACGCAAAAGTGAGCTTTTAATTTCTCCTTAAGACCCCACTATTAATAAGAATCATAATATGCAAGGAAACAAAACAGACTACTTACTAAAATATTAAATACAAATACATTTGATTACTTTTATTGGATAAATTAAACATTAATTGTTCATATATAATTGGCACTGCTTCGCTGCTGCTCTTAAAGGAAATATTTGTTGAGGAAAGTTATATAAAACAAATTTCAATCCCATACGATATTTAGAGTGGGAATTAAGAGAGAGGGAAATGATGGAATTCAATACGTGTGTATTGGAAACGGGTTTATACAAATCTTAAGCATTGTTTTGAGGCTGTTCCAACCCTATATTTGCTAAGAGGATTTTTTCGACAGTACAGAAAGAAAGGGTTAACCAATAAGCTTGTGCTTTAGCCTTCATGTCAGGTGGCCCTACAGGGCAAACAAAACTGCTGCAAACTTAATCCTCAGATTAAGAATCCATACATATTAAATATCATTTAAATAACATTTTACGATAACTAAACTAATAATTGAGAACAGAGCAACTACAACAAATACAAAAAAGATGTAATTCACTGGCTCACATCTTCCACCACCACCAACATAAAAAAACAAAACTAGTTACTATTTTTATCCTATGACTAACACTAATCTTTTCTTACTTACTAATCACCTTATCCTTACATTTTCTCCTACTTTATTATATTTTTTTATACTTATTCTATAATCACTCTTACATTAACATTAACTCTTAGTCTTATTTATTATCATTTTGTACAAAATTCTATATTATAATTACAAAGAAACCTTATGTTAAATTATTGTATCAGAGTAATGTAAAAATTTATTTTATATATCTTGGGAATATTTTATGTGTATGTAGACTGTGGACATGTCCTTATTGGAATCCATGTCTATATGTACTTCTATGTTCCCAATGATAAAAACTGTACCGCGCTCAAGCTTAGGCTTATGCGGACAGTAAGAAAACCTAGTTTTAAGGCTCTTATTTGTTATAATATTTACTTTAAATGTATTCAATGTTTTACCTTTGTATTATTTCATAAATAAATAAATAAATAAATAAATAAATTATTTTATATAATAAGCGTACACAGACACAGTCATTCTTTAGACTTTCTAATTCCTTAAAGATCCTTAATATAAGTATTTAATACTGTTATAATAATGTAATGTCCATTGTTTTTACTAGAATAAAATAATTTGATTGAGTGGGCTTCCGTGATTGATGTCATCATTAAATTCTAGGTCTTCCAGTGGTGATTGTATCATAATCGATGTGTTTTCTCCTATCCTGGAAGCGCATCTTCACGGATGTACTCGTATACGCTGTCGCGTCACTCAGAGCGACATGTACAGTACCCCTGAAGATACCTCGGAAACTTGGAACTTTTTTACCTCTGGAAGATCTAGAATTTAATGATATTATTAAAACTTATCAGGTCCCAGATGATTGGAATATTTAATAAATTTTGCTTCCGAGCTTACCAAAGGAAACTGAAGCTATGTGATCGAAATTATTTCATGTCTCTGATTTCAAAAATTCCAACACAGAACTCCGTTTCAAACATCAGGAACATGTTTCGTTCAGTAGTTCCATGTCTGTCATTCGGTAAGTCAATTTTTCGATCGGTCATCTGGCCTATTTTTACTTAATTTTTGCGAAGCAACATATCTTAAAAACTACTCGTCCGATTTCAATGCAATTTGGATAGTAGGTCATAATTAGACCATTGTTGGTCCTATGTAAGTTTTTAATCTTCTGCGCCCATTTGTTACACTACTTCATGCTTACAAACATACTTTATTTACACTTACATCTTTAAAAGTACACATCTGACTGTTATAAAATTTTGATGGTTTGTCAAAAGTTGTCAGCAGATAGCCCCAGATTAATTTCAACAGTCTTTCGCTCTTTACATTTTGTTAAATTGTTACGTTATCATGAAAAAAGTCAGAACAATTTTTCAGAACAGGGGGGGGGGGGGAGAGTAAGTAAATTTGATCAAAAAATAGGCTGTAATAGCATAGACTCATAAAAGTAGACGCAGTAGGACGCGAGGAAGCTATGTGCCACAATAATTAGGAGTTTATGAACTTCCTTAAGTGAGTGACATATCCAGAGTCTGATAGGGTTGTTATAAAGCTTATTTCACAGGTAAAATCTTCTTTATTTGCTTATAACTTAGTAAAAAAGTTAGTTAGAATTATAAATTCATTATCCTTTTTAATTGCGAGAGTTAGAGGAACTCTGGTACGCACAGCTTCAGACTTTATATTTATAGTCCCCCAGCAAAAAAAAAAAAAATAAAAAAATAAAAAAATACGCACTGAGTTTTGTTAGCTAATTTTTTGGAAACTAAATTATTATTTATGGTTCATTATGTATTTTTTTTATCACTTGTTTAATTTAAAGTTTTACCTGCAATAACAATCTCTTTTTTTATTGCGTTAAAATAAAATTGCTTCATTTATCATCACGCAAATCAAAATTTTCATTTTATCGCACCGTTTAATATACTTTATTATTTTTTTTCTCCTGTAAAATACAGACTTACCTATTAGTTAATAGTTTATAGCCATTAGACTGGTGATATATGTTCATACCCATACCTATAAGTTGATCATCATTGGACTGAAGATTTGGACATACCTATAAGTTGATCATCATTAGACTGTTGATGTAGACATACCTACTATTTGATCATCTTTAGGTTGATAAACCAGTGCCGTACTGTCAGAATTAGTTGATATGGACATACCTATTTGTTAGTGCCGCGCCAGCTCTATCATTTTTATTTTCTCTATTGTTTATTTCGTTCTCCATGACCGATGTGCGTTTTTACTTTCTCATATAAAGAGAAAGTATTGTGATGGTGCGAAAATTTGATTTTGAGATTTTGATGGATTTACACGTTTTGAGGTCCCCTGAGTCCAAAAAAGTGGTTTTTAAAAAATGTCTGTCCGTCGTCTGTGCAGACGCCTGGAGCCTAAACTACTGGGCCGATTTTGACGAAATTTGGCATACACGTTCAGAAAAATCATACCCCGAGGCGAAATCGGAATTCCGAGAAGAAATGAATTTTAACTCCAAATTTGAGGGCGCTACCCCCCAAAAACTTTGAAAAAACACGAAAAAAAATTATTTCTCGAAAACGGTTCCGACGATTTTGATTAAAAAATTCTAAAATGTAGTAAATTTAAATACGAATCTAATGATATAAGCCGTTTTCCCGGGAAAAATCTAGTGCCTGAGATAATAGCTTAAAACGCGGATGGAGAGAGCCCGAGTTCGATTCCCCGCCCGGGAGAAGTTATTTTTATGATATTTTTGATGAAATTTTCAATTGTAATTAAATGTACATATATGAGAAAGTTTGCCTGAGTTGTCTCGGACCGATTTTTTTCATTGGTCACCTGTTATCTGTAGGCGTGACTTACGCCAGTTGCTGAGGTGACTCACAGGTTGCCTTTAGTTGCCTCCTGATCTGACGAGAGCAGACTTTTCGTGGCTTCTCTAACCATCATCTTCAATGACCGAAGTCATTTATGATTTCATTTTGTCATATTTATCATTTATTATTTCCATTATTATTATCAATTATATATCGTTCCGTATCGTTACTTGAAAAATCCGACTTGAAGAAAGAAAGCGTCGAGTCCACTTCAAACACGCCGTGAAACCGTCACCGGTGAGCACATTTCTATTTGATCCATTTCCTTGAGCCACCCGAAGTGGCGCACACACTATTAGTTGATCGACGTAGGACTGGTGATATGTTAGTATTTAGCTATATTATATCTATTAGAATTAGAAGATCTAATCATCATTGGACAGACGCTTGGACATACGTATGAGTTGTGAGTTGGAGATATATAAGGCTGATAATATATTCATATATCATTTAGTTGATCAATATTAGACTGCTAATGTGGACATGCCTATTAGTTGCTTGCCATTAGTTTTTTGATTTGGACATACCTATTAATTCATCATTAGGCTGTTGATATACATACCTATTAGTTGATCATCATTAGGTTGATGAACCAGTGCTGTACTGTCAGATTCTGCTTCTCTTGAAGGTTCAACTTGAACTACGTAAACTGAATCTTCAGCTTGCTGTTCCTCTACTTCTTCTTTTGTTTCAGACACCTCAACCTAAAAAGAAAAAAAATTGTAATATAACTATTGCACATAATTATAGTTGTCTTAAGCTGGATTGGAGTGTATGGGGCTGATTGATGTTTGCGCAAACATGATTTTTAACTAAATTTCCCCGACATCAGGTTTGCGCAAAATGTTTGTTTGTGTATGGGTACCTTAAGAAAATAATAAAACCATTATACATACACATAGTTAAACTTTTTTGTTTTAAATTAAATCTAGGGTGGATTAGTAAGTCTACCTTTAGAGTTGTGTATTTATTGTCATCAGGTCTAGGTTTAGTTTTTTTTTTGTTTTTACTTTTTATATGGGTAACCCTGACTGGGTTATCAGCTAGGGAAATTTTTGTTGAGTCAGAAGGACAGTGACCATGAACTCGTGTCGCCTCGAATTTTTGATAGCTGGACGGGTGCCTAGAGCCCCTCGGCCACGCTGGCTCCCTTTACCATTTCTAAATGAACCTCAAAATGTAACCTTGCTGTGATTGACAGGAAAAAAAGCCATATTAAACTTTAATAAATTATTGTTAGTCGTGAAATTAAGCTGATTCTGATACCGTTAAGTTGATGGTAGACGACATAAAAGAAAATATTGAAAATTCAATCAGTTTAAGATATATTTTCAACTTTTTGAATGAACTGAATAAAGTCCATTAGCGTGATCAAATTGCATCTGAATTTAACATTAGTGGTTTGACAAACCCTATCTAAAACTAATCAAGTTTACTCTAAAAGTTTTATTCAGTACGAGTAAGCTCCGTAAAAATCTAGGTCTTGTTTGAAACAGGGAAACTTAGTTACGGAACTTTTAGAAGCCACTTAAAAAGTCTAGCGACTCAATACTTTTTAAAATAAGTATCCATATTCTAGAAACTTCGGAATAATATTCAAATCTATTTAGCAACTATACACACCAAGTTTCTTTAAAAAAATATATATAAAAAAATCCTAAGATATTAAAGTTATAAAATATTCTTTTTGAAAGTTTTAATTTTTTTAAAGAAAATGTTATATTTATTACGCTGCACGCTTTGTTAATAAAAAAGAATTTTAGATTTTTATTCAGATTCGTATTTATAGGTTTTCGTTTTCGTAGATCCTTCTCGCCGAGGATGATGACTCTACTCGTCCGATTTTTATGAAATTTGTATGGTAGGTCATAATTAGCCCATTGCTGATTTCATGTAAGTTTAAACCTTCTGCGCATATTTGTTTCTCTACCTTATGCACACAAATTTACATTTACACCTATATCTTCAAAAGTCCTCATCTGAATTTTATTAAATTTAGATAACTCACCGTCATAATTAACACATCACTTTTATATTGTTAGGCTTACACAAAAGTCGTTCAATTAAGATCTTTTTTCAATTTTTTTCATCTCAGGCAGACCTATTTCGCCTCTGTCGATCATATCGACACTCCTGGAACCGCCGAAAAGCTCAGCCGATTGTAGTGAGATGCACTCCTAGTCGACAACCAACATTTTGAGAAAAGAATTTCTTAACCTATCGCTACGTCTTTAGTCGCTTTCTCCGTAGTTAAATAGGAGGTCTATTCATTTTGACACAAACAAGCAACTGTATTAATGAATAACTACAAGAGAGCTCTCATTTAATCAATTGCAAATAACAGTGTATCATTAATGATGATGTTTAAATATAATTAATTAATGATGATTAAATATAATTAATGATGGTGATTAAATGTGATTAACGATGATGATATCATATGAGATGATGATTAATGCAGATTATTAATGAATCATTAAACATCAGTGTAAATTAGAGATAGTCGAAATATAAAGGTGGTGCGTTAATTTTGACGGGGAGTGAGTTTGTCAAACGTACCCCGCAGATAGCCCCAGATTAATTTCAACCGTCTGCGCTCTTTAAATTGACACTTATTCAGGTAAAAAAAAACATTTTTGACTGATTTAAAAAACGAGGGAAAATTAAATAAATTTGAAAATAATAGTTAAAAGCATAAAATCATTAAATTATATGAGATACGAACGAGAAAGCTATGTACCTCACATATTGGCAGACTAATTTTAAATTGAATGGAATAACTTACTGGAATCCTTTCTTCAGTTTCAACGATTAGATGATTATTTTTCATGGTCATCGTTATGATGGATCCATTAGCCGCTGATTTAGAAGTTTGATTTGAAGAACTGAATGATCCCAGTGCTTCGTCGACCTCTTCTACTGGGAGAACGCTGAACTGACTTTCTGACGGTCGCATCTGCAACAAATAATTTTAGCATTTTATTTCTTGATTAGTTCATTAACACTAGAAATCGCGTGGCTATAGCACTGAAGCGATTGTAATGTAATTAATATTGAATGTTAAGGAAATACTATCGTGATGAGTGGATAGAAATAGGATGCTACAGAGAGTAGTGTATCTTACAGATTTTGGCCATTATTATTTTAACTATTACAAAAGTGATCATTTCACTGCAAAAAAACTTCTGCTTGTATCAAGTTGAAATTTCTTATGCCTGTTTCAATTGTGTTTTAAACTATGTATAATATGAAGTTATATTAAAATTGTTACGTTAGAACTTAAGATATTAATAAAAATGTTGTTTTTTCTAGTTTAAACGTTCAAGTCCGCTTTAATAGTTTTAGCTATCTTTATCACTTCATAGTAGTTTCGCTGTTGATTTTACTAAAAAATAGTACTTAAAAGTTCTTCTCATAAAATAGGTGATTATAGAATCTTTTTCTATTCTAAAATTCCAATTTTAAATTTGAAACTCACGTGTATGCGAGTGCTATGTGAGAAGCCTTGGACGGATAACGCTGTCCAAAGAACGTAGCCTGAGCATTAGTAAAAGGAACACGTACACCAAATTTCAACTAAATCGGTCAACTTTTACTTAAGTTATTGTTGGACACGTAAACATTACTAACAGAGAGACAGGCATGATTTTTGTTCTTGCTTCAATTAAATATGAGTAGTTTTTTCGCCACCACCTAACCTAGCTCAATGTTGAGTTATCTTGATTATTTTTTACAGTTTGGTGAGATTTCAAAGGTATTGTGTATTTGAGAGGGGCTAAAGAACAATTAATTACTGTGGACAAGATAGATAAATTGAGTCTGCCATCGAACCGCAGAGCCCGATCTTACAAGTTTGGTCATTCCTTAAAGCTTTCTTTTAGCTTTCATTAAACGGCGTCAGACATACTTTTGTTTCGTTCTTAAACGGTTTGTTCATACACGTTCAAACTGTTATACGATTAATATTTGCATTCAAGTTCTAACACAATGCTGTTCACAAGCATTAAATATAATTAATGATGGTGATTAAATGTGATTAACGATGATGATATCATATGAGATGATGATTAATGCAGATTATTAATGAATCATTAAACATCAGTGTAAATTAGAGATAGTCGAAATATAAAGGTGGTGCGTTAATTTTGACGGGGAGTGAGTTTGTCAAACGTACCCCGCAGATAGCCCCAGATTAATTTCAACCGTCTGCGCTCTTTAAATTGACACTTAATCAGGTAAAAAAAAAACATTTTTGACTGATTTAAAAAACGAGGGAAAATTAAATAAATTTGACAATAATAGTTAAAGGCATAAAATCATTAAATTATATGAGATACGAACGAGAAAGCTATGTACCTCACAAATTGGCAGACTAATTTTAAATTGAATGGAATAACTTACTGGAATCCTTTCTTCAGTTTCAACGATTAGATGATTATTTTTCATGGTCATCGTTATGATGGATCCATTAGCCGCTGATTTAGAAGTTTGATTTGAAGAACTGAATGATCCCAGTGCTTCGTCGACCTCTTCTACTGGGAGAACGCTGAACTGACTTTCTGACGGTCGCATCTGCAACAAATAATTTTAGCATTTTATTTCTTGATTAGTTCATTAACACTAGAAATCGCGTGGCTATAGCACTGAAGCGATTGTAATGTAATTAATATTGAATGTTAAGGAAATACTATCGTGATGAGTGGATAGAAATAGGATGCTACAGAGAGTAGTGTATCTTACAGATTTTGGCCATTATTATTTTAACTATTACAAAAGTGATCATTTCACTGCAAAAAAACTTCTACTTGTATCAAGTTGAAATTTCTTATGCCTGTTTCAATTGTGTTTTAAACTATGTATAATATGAAGTTATATTAAAATTGTTACGTTAGAACTTAAGATATTAATAAAAATGTTGTTTTCTCTAGTTTAAACGTTCAAGTCCGCTTTAATAGTTTTAGCTATCTTTATCACTTCATAGTAGTTTCGCTGTTGATTTTACTAAAAAATAGTACTTAAAAGTTCTTCTCATAAAATAGGTGATTATAGAATCTTTTTCTATTCTAAAATTCCAATTTTAAATTTGAAACTCACGTGTATGCGAGTGCTATGTGAGAAGCCTTGGACGGATAACGCTGTCCAAAGAACGTAGCCTGAGCATTAGTAAAAGGAACATGTACACCAAATTTCAACTAAATCGGTCAACTTTTACTTAAGTTATTGTTGGACACGTAAACATTACTAACAGAGAGACAGGCATGATTTTTGTTCTTGCTTCAATTAAATATGAGTAGTTTTTTCGCCACCACCTAACCTAGCTCAATGTTGAGTTATCTTGATTATTTTTTACAGTTTGGTGAGATTTCAAAGGTATTGTGTATTTGAGAGGGGCTAAAGAACAATTAATTACTGTGGACAAGATAGATAAATTGAGTCTCCCATCGAACCGCAGAGCCCGATCTTACAAGTTTGGTCATTCCTTAAAGCTTTCTTTTAGCTTTCATTAAACGGCGTCAGACTTACTTTTGTTTCGTTCTTAAACGGTTTGTTCATACACGTTCAAACTGTTATACGATTAATATTTGCATTCAAGTTCTAACACAATGCTGTTCACAAGCAAGGCGAGACCGACTCTAGCGAGTGCATATTCACACTGCGGTCGAAGCAGATCGGCGTATCATCCACTCTAGTACCCTTCTTATAACATTAGGTCGCTATGTCCATACCACCAACAAATATGTTATTGCTCAAAATTCGTGGTATAAAAGCGGCATGAAACAGAAACGTTATTGGGCATTGGAAGTTGACGATCTTGAACGATAAAAATCTGAGAAAATTGTCTATGGTCTAAACGGTGCAAAACAATTCTCTCTACATAGTCATGGTTTTATTAGATTTTATAACTCTTCTTCATTAGTACTCATATAAAATAAAAGCTTACATAGAAGATATTTTCAAATGTAACAAGAGTTGTTCTGTGCCTTTAGTACATTCCATCATAGTTTTAAAGTGATTTAACTTTGGATTTATTCGGCCACCCTCTCAGTTCTTAGGGAATTGCGTTTCCGCGACCGATACTCTTATTCTTAGTGGATCGGCCGCTTAAAACACGTTCCAAACAAACATGTTTGATTCAACTCGTCTGGCTCGGCCCTGACTCGCTTGGCGTTCAAGTGAATAGCCTCGCCTGCTGATTCATGTTTTTGAAGCGGAATTGGACTCGTGTGCAGTGTGAAAAACGGTTGATCTAAGGCGTTTTTACATTATAAACAATTTTTTCAAACATTTAACTTTGAAAACCAGCACATACACGTTGAACCACAAGACAAAGTTTAAGAAAATTTTATTCTCATTTGCATAACTACATAGAACCAAACGTTATTATTTTTTTGTTTGCCTAACAAACCCATAAAACAGTTTCAAGAAACGATAACTAAACCATTTGATTTTAAAACAAGTTGTTCAAAAAAGTATCTAACTAACATCAAGCTAACTAAATCTTGTGGTGCCTAAGTGTTCGGCTAAGTTCGTCAGCGGGAATAGCTTGGCATTAGGCATTTGAAAAACACACCGCTGGAGAGCCAGCCGCAATGTGGACCAAGTGATTTTCATGACCCTGAATACAAAGTTTCTTAGTAGACCAAAAATCAAATTAATGGTAGTTTGTCACTTGACAGGTGACCAAGCTTAAAGCTAAGCTATGTGCCCAAGACGAACTTAGCCGACCATATATTCTTAAAAGGCTCCAAAAGATTTACTTATTCAAAAAATTCTAGCTTGATGCTAGTCAGACTTCAGACACGTTTTTGCACGCTATCTCGTGGACTAAAAGTTCTTAAAATATAATTCTCGATTAAAAAAGGTGAGAAACATTACAAAACAATTAGAACAGAAACATTTTAAACTAATTGACCAAAGTTTTGTAATATCATTTCCAATTAAAATTAATATTCCGATTAATTAACTCCTCATTTAAATTAATGAATTGTTGATTTGTGAATAAAGCTTTGAAGGATGTTTTATTATAATTTGTTAATTCAAGAAATAAAGTAAATTAATTTGAACTAAATTAAACAATTTAAACTTGATTTTATAAAACTAAAATAAATAAGTGTTTAAATAATCCAGTAATTATTCTAGGTTCTGTATAGATTTAATGTGATTTGCTATTTAGGCATTATCAATTCTCTTTGACAGGCATTTTCTGACACGTATTATTGGCTCTGCAAAGCTCTTCCACGACCAAATCTGATTATTTGGTTGCCAGATGCCTCTATGTCCCTGTAATGTTATTAATCTTTTCTGCCGATTCATCAAATGGACACTTTATCTCATTTTACATAATTGAAGCTCGCTTGAGATTGAAACTTCTTAAATTTAACAAAATTTAACGTATTGGTGTAACGTGTAACGATAACCTGAGTAAATGTCTACCGATTTCAATGAAATTCCGTACACATTTTCATTTTACCAATACTCAATACGAGTTGGCTCGACAATGTTATTCGCCCAAGTTTTAAATGGGAATTTTTGGACGGAAAAAAATCCTTACTTTATACGATGGGCAATAATTTTTACAATTATTTTTTTAGTTAAACCAACCGCCACAATGAAGTGTTAAAGATCGCTAAAACTATTAAAGTAGAATAAACAACGTTTTCACCATCACCTAATCTACCTAATATTGAAAAATCGATGTAAATTTTCAACCTGATACCAGTAGAAGTTTTTGTATAGTAAAGTGATTTAGTTTATAATAGTTGAAATGGAGATGACTGGGGTAAGAGGGTAATGCATTATCCTGTATCCTCACTACACGGTTCTTAACTACAACCATCATTTTTATGTATAAACTCATCATGATTCATTATTTTCTTAATATTCAACATTTATTGTAACCTGTGACAATAACCTTAGTAGAAGTTGAAAGATTTTAGTTAAATTCTGTACACATGTTCATCTTCTCCAATTCACAGGACGAGTTAAAGAATAGCTATTCCCGACAGTTTAATTTCAGTCTTTAGCTACTAAAGATTAAATAAACTGGTATTCGTTAAGAAAACATTTCTCGGAATGTATACCCGGAGTTTCAGAGGGGTTAAATTTTATTCGTTTTTTTTAATTAAGGATAAAAAATTGCTGTTAATTCTTTTTGTTTTACATTCATTGCCTGTCCCATTAAGGACATTAAGGAAATGTGTGGTTGAGGATTGAGGACACAAGTTTCATACTTTAGATTGCGTTGATAAAACAAAACGGTGGGTGGTTGGAAGTCATTAGTCTTTCTTTACGGCGTGTTTTTAATATGACGTAACGGGTTAGAAATGAATAAAAGAAGCCATCTTCGTTTATTTTTTTTTCCTGACGAGTTTTCTTTCCTTATTCTGTTTTCTTAAGGTTTCCTTATTTCTTTAGCGAGATATTTTGCAAAGTTCTCAGGGATTTTCTGGTGTGTTAAAAACTCACACACTGAGAAGAAACCCATAGAATTACATTCTACTGTTGCACTTTTATGTATTGCCTCTTTCATTTCATCTGTAATGGCCTCCTTCCGTGATATAAACATTGTGTTAGTAGTGTAACATGTTTTATAGGCTTTACATAACACTCAAAACCCACCGTGTTGAACCTATTTCAATAAAAGGTTTTGTCGTTATCAAACCCACTCAAAAGTTATCAAATTAAAGGAGAAGAAACCTAAAAACTGCTATAAATCCACATGTTTGATTACGCCTATGTTAAACCTAGTAAAATTGATCTATTTCTTTACTATCATAATGGTAGATCTTTCCAAAGCAAGACAAGGCTATTCCGATGCAGTGTATTTGTCAAAAGATGTTGGTTTTTCTCTCTCGATAATGAAATAGATTACTGTTATTTTTATCTTTAAAGTTATTCCTATCATTTGCTTATTCATATAGCACTTAGATTCTTGAAATAAAGTTAATAGGGAACATTTTGTTACATGGAAAACGATTGGATTAGTGCACCAAGAGAGGATTGCATGAGAACGATTGAGTCGATATCACTCCTTAGTGAATTTAGCTTGAGTATGAGACACGAGAAGGATTGAGTCGATATCACTCCCTAGTGAATTTAGCTTGAGTATGAGGCACGAGAACGATTGAGTCGATATCACTCACTAGTGGATTTAGCTTGAGTATGAGGCACGAGAACGATTGAGTCGATATCATTCCTTAGTGAATTTAGCTTGAGTATGAGGCACGAGAACGATTGAGTCGATATCACTCCCTAGCGAATTTTGCTTGAGTATGAGGCACAAGAACGATTGAGTGGATATGACTCCTTAGTGAATTTAGCTTGAGTATGAGACACGAGAACGATTGAATCGAGATCACTCTTTAACGAATTTAGTGCGAGTGAGGCACGAGAACGATTAAATCGATATCTCTAGCTAATTTAGCTTGAGGATGAGGCACAAGAACGATTTAGTGGATATCAATCCCTAAAGAATTTAGCTTGAGTATGAGGTATGAGAACGGTTGTTGATTTCTTTAGCGAATTTATGATGATGAGGCACGAGAACGATTTAGTTGATATCACTCTCTAACGAATTTAGCTTGAGCATAATGCTAGAGAACGATTAAGTCGAAATCCCTCCTTAGCCAATTTTGCTTGAGTATGAGGCGCGAGAACAATTGAGTCGATATTACTCTCTAGCGAATTTAGCTTTTAGGATGTTAATCTTGAGTATGGGATACGAGAACGGTTGTTGATTTCTTTAGAGAATTTATGAGGATGAGGCTCAAGAACGAATAAGTCGATATCACTCCCTAGTGAATTTAGCTTGTTTTCATGGGATGTTAAATCCGATGTTTAACCCCCTTTTTACTACGAACACATTTTTCCCCAACATCATAATTACAATAGTAGAAGATTTACTCGTGGAGTAGAACTTTTGAGTGAATGCTATGTATAAATAAAAACTCTCCTCTAATTACTGTGTTTTACAAAGCTTGCTTTAAAATGAGCTGCATAAACTTTTCCTTCTTCTCCTTTATTTTTCTTTCTTCATCTTTGACGGTGATAATTCTGTTTCGGCTTTTTGTCGTTAACATTTTATTTCTAAAGTTTCTCCCAACTAGCACCAAATGTTTACCTTTTTATCTACGCAGTATGAGTATGTTTAAAAAGAAAGTATTGTGATGGAGCGAAAATTCGATTTTAAGATTTTTATGGCTTTACACGTTTTGTGTAAAAAAAAAGTGATTTTTTAAAAAATGTTTGCCTGTCGTCTGTCGTATATATTTTGTGCAGGCACGTAGAGTGTAGAGCCTAAAATACCGTCCGATTTCGATGAACTTTGGCATACATGTTCAGAAACATAATACCTTGGCGCAAAAAGCTGCAAATTTGAGAGGCCCTAAAAGTCCCTAAAAACTGAAAAAACGGATACTAATTATTTCTCACAAATAGTCATCTTACAATCATTTTTATTAATTAACATTATTTTTTTCGAGAATGCAAGTGATATATGCCATTGCTTGGAAAAAATTGTTCTCTCATGATTTGAATTTAAAAATTCTAAATTTTAGTCTCCATTTAAATATGAATTTAATAATTTTAAGTCGTTTCCTAAAGATAAAACTAGTTACCGAGATATTGATGAAAATAAGTCTGATTTTGTTTGGAAACAAAAACAAATCTTTTTTTCAAAATGAATGAATTAATTGACATGGAATTTAAATACACATTCATTTACTACGTTCCCAAAACCCGATATCGGATTCCGTTCCGGAAACGAGGATTTCAAAACGTTTTGAGTTATGGTAACAACAGCAAATTTTTGGTTTTGTATAGGATCTGTTTTGAAAAAACTAATATGGAAACGGGTATTGAATTGGGAAAACTGAATTGAGGCATGCGCAGTAGGTATGATGAGCAGAGATATGATAACCNGACTTAACTACAATTAGTCTGCGAGTTTATATTTTTTCCAAATATTAAAGAGGTTGCTTGTCAAAATTACACCATATATTCCCCAGCTGAAAATTTATAAATACCTAGTTTATAAATTTAGTTTTATTTGGTTTTATTTTCACAGCATGAAATTTAATTTAAAGATAGCATTAATGTTATGCTTTTATCACGATAATTGTTCTTTTTTCAGGCTCTTTTGATTCATTTCAATACATGATTTATGTTATTTTTTTTTTAAATGTTTTATGATTTTGGCATCGTGGGTTTATAAAAGCAACATAAATTGCCAGTTTAGTCTTTTGTTTAACAAAGTACACAGCTCATTCGTTTCGGGTGATTATCATATAAAACAAAGTGACCGATCGCTTTTAGGGTCACAATAATTAATTAATTTTAGCGTTTTCAGTTCCAACAACAATTGACTTCATTTCTAATTACTTTTATTTTTTGTCTATTTTTCTCTGTTAGTCTCCCATTGTTAATAATCATGATAATTTGATTTAAATTAAAATTTAAACTTTCTGTAGTATGAATACTACCTAAAACTTAAAAATGTAATTTCTAATTGATTGTACAAGGGGGTCTTTATAATTATAAGCGATAATTCTCGGTCTAGTTCTATTGCCGTAAATATCGACTGCTAGACTTGTGGAAAATTGAAAGCTTAAATTCGGGACTAGGTATCATTACTGACAAATGAAATTATTCTTCAGTGTAGCTCTCTCTCAACTTGGTAGAGCGCTATACTGGATATATAGAGGTCGGTGGTTCAAGTCCCGGCGCTGGAGACTATTTTTCTCTGTTTGTCTCCCATTGTTAATAATTATTATAATTTGATTTAAATTTAAATTTAAACTTTCCGTACTATGAATACTACCTAAAACTTAAAAATTAATATTTTTGTTATTTTTAAAAAGATTACTTCGTCAGGAAGTAGTAGGTAATTGGTGCTGTTGTTCTCAACAGGAGCCGATACCTTTCTGAGTCCACCCGAACCTCCTCTCTCTTTAGATTCCACTTTTCTCCAGCTGCGAAGACTTCGCCATGCATATCTAAAAAAAAATCAGTAATCAATTATTATAGTAAAATAATAAACCAGTCAATAAATCAGTAAATCAATTATTATAGTAAACAGTATTACAGTTATACATAATAACAGAACTATATTTAAGGTTTGTTCCAACAACATTTCAAACTAGTTTCAAACTGACAGACGCATGCGCATTAGCGAAAAATGATCAATTGTGGTCCGTTTGCGCATGCGTCGGACAGTTCCAAACCAGTTTGAAGTATGGTTGGAACAAACCTAGTACTGTTATAGTTGTTGAAATGAACAGTCAAATATTTATCTGATAAATTAAAAAGTTAGAATTTTTACTTATTTTTTACTGGTCTTATATTACTTTGCTTTGTTTACTGGTCTTATATTACTTTGCTTTGTAACTTTCATTGCACACCTATTACCCCAATTTTGAACCACTTTCCGTCATTCAATCTTCTCCAAATTTTGCACATAGAAATTACTAAGGTAAAGAATACAGAAACCAAAATAATAATAATAAGAAAACAAAATGGCGTCATATTTCTTTGCTTTTTAAGTTTCATCGCACACCTATTACCCCAATTTTGAACCACTT
>KZ652902.1:93079-115946 GCA_001010745.2 Gerris buenoi
AAAAAAAAAAAAAAAAAAAAAAAAAAAAAAAAAAAAAAAAAAAAAAAAAAAAAAAAAAAAAAAAAAAAAATTGAAAATAAGACCAGTTTTGAAAAATGGAATTTTTGTATTAATTATATTTATTTATTTATATTATTTTTTTATACTGTTAATATTATTATGTACTATAATTGATGTGAAATTGTTATAAGTATTGTTCATTTTAAATAATTAATTACACTATAATTTTACTTATTAACGACGTGTTTTATCCGATGGAAATTGTTATATAGCAAACTATGTGTAATAGAAATGAAATAAAGAATTTACAAATAGGCATTTTCTTATTGATGGTGAAGATACATACAGTAGCACACTAGTTCATATTTTAACAATTATTATTATTAAATAAAACAATTAGAAAGTTAATTAAAATTAATATTATTGAGTATATTACATTAGGGTTTTTGTTTTATTATAGTAAATCAATCAATATTCGACTGAAGATGGTTTTGGAAAAAGTCGAAACATATTATATATGAACTAAGTGTCCTATCTTGGTGCATTGCATAGGCTTCCGCGGGTAGACTCGTAATAAGAAAACTTGTCTTGTTGCTTCAAGTAAACATCACGACGCACCACACCCCTGAAGATGCTTCCAGTAGTGGAAGCGAAACGTTGGACTTCATCCCTTTCGTGACGCGGATTTCACCGGAAAACCAAGCTGTTTATTAGAGTCCTATCCTTTTTTTTTATTTCTACACCTTATCCGCTATCAATAAGAAAATGTATGCCTATAGAATACTAGGGTTTATCATATTAATTATTAATTATTAACTTCTATAAACAATTCATTTATTTATTTGTTATATTTTATTGTAGAGTAGAGAGGGGACAGCAAATTGCAGAAGGACGGAGGGACGAGGGGCTATGACTTCATTATTTGGGCACGCCCCCTAGTGTCGTACTTAGTGTACAAAATATCTTTAGTAACAATCTTACGTTTATTTTAAAAAAGTTTTGAACGATGTTCTCATCTTTAAAACGACATTTTAATGAATCCTTAAATTAGCATAATACCAAATTTTAAATTCAAAACCCAATATTTGAAAATTTGAGAAATGTTCTTATTACGCTTTATGTATATTGTTTAGGCAATGTTATGTAGGCATAAGAACGTTATGGAAAACTGAAGCACCGCTATAAATATTTTAAGAAGTCGTGTCAACCCTTACTTAATACGCTATTCAATTTCATCAAACTACGCTTCTGTCAAGTTTAACTTTTTAGCCGACGATTTTCGTTTTGAAAATATGAATAATCAAATAATTTTTCAACGTATTCCCTACCCTCCCCTCCCCCAAGATGAAATTTTCATTAAATATATTGTTTCATTTTCATGTCATAAACAAAAAGCAGTTATTCAAAATGTTTATCGGATGTATAAGAAAAAAATGTAAATCCATTTACAGTTTTTACAGAGGTATTTTAAATTACAGTGAAAATAGGCGTAGTCCGTGGATATAGTTGAGATGATGGGGTATAAAAATAAGTGGGAGAGATAATTAATTAATTAATAAATCATTCTCCCGTATAGCTCAGTTGGCAAGAACACTTGTACGGATTAATAAGATGTCCCGTGGTTCGAGTCCCGGTGCGGGGGTCTATTTTTCTCTGTATGTCTCCCGTAGTTATTGATAATTGTAATTTGAATTATTTAAAATGTAATCTTTCCGTAGTAAGAAAACTACCAAAAAACTTAAAAATTGAAAAGCTTTATTATCCTTGAAATTGACAACCCCAACCAGTTATTAGCCACTTCACATAATAAAATTGACCGGATTCATCAATTAGATTTTATTTAATCAATTTTTTTAATTGAATTTGNAAATACTATAACTTAGGCGAGTCTAGTTTTAAATTATTACTTCAATTTTATTTTAATTATAAAATATATATATAGAGTTATAAATCGGCGTTGGAAACTACTATAGGATTTTAGTGGTTTTAAAATATATATTGATTATATTGAAATGGAGTGTTACGATTTCACGATTTAATGCACTTCCAATAAAAGTTTGACGGAACAAATGTCATTTAAGCTTTACAGTAATTTAGTAAAGTTTAAAACTATAAAAGTTGAAATTATGACATTAATACTTGGAGATAAAAACTGATTTCTGTAAGAAAACGTCCCTTAGAAAGAACGGACCCTAAAAAAGGTTATCTAAAAAGTTTTATCTACTTGCGGCAGCAAAATGAGGCATTATTGAACTGATTTCGGGCAGGAAAATGTAATTGTACTGTCTATGCAGTAAAATGAGGACAACATTTTACTGCCTAGGCGGCTCTCTAGATTTGTAGAATAAGATTGAAAGCTTAGATTCGGGGAATATGTATCGGTTACGACAGAGAAAAATCATTCTCCCGTATAGCTCAGTTGGCAAGAGCACCTTTACGGTCCCGTGGTTCGATTCCCGGTGCGGGGGTCTATTTTTCTCTGTATGTCTCCCGGAGTTATTAATCATTGTAATTTGAATTATTATTAGTTATTAATTAGTCAATTAAGTGTTGCTACTTTTAAACAAACATGAATTCATTTTCTGAAATAACAAACAAATATAAATAGACTGCCAATTTGTGTAGCACATAGCTTCTCCATTCTTTGTAATTTAATGATTTTACGCTTTTACAACCTTTATTTCATTTTACCCCATTTTATATAGCGGCATTATTAATCTGGGGCTATCTGCGAGGTACTTTCGATAAACTGTTAAAGTTTCATAAAATTAGATAATTACTTTTAAATAGGTTAAATAATAGGTGTAAATAAATGTATGCTTGTGCGCATGTGGTAGAGAAACAAATGGGCGTAGAAGGCTAAAACTTATATGGGACCAGTAATGAGCTAATTATGACCCACCATCCAAATTTCATTAAATTCAAGCAAGCAGTTATTAAGATCTGTTGGCTCACAAACATTAAGCGACTGACTGATAGACAGACACGGAACAGAATATTTTCTTGATGTCTTAAACGGACTTCTGTCTTGAAATTTTTGAAATCGGAGNTTTTATCTACTTGCGGCAGCAAAATGAGGCATTATTGAACTGATTTCGGGCAGGAAAATGTAATTGTACTGTCTATGCAGTAAAATGAGGACAACATTTTACTGCCTAGGCAGCAAAAATGTTATTGTTATAATGTTAACAATAACATTTTATAATATTGGATCTATCTTATAACTCGTCAGTAAAATTCCAATTTTCTGCATAGTTAAATTATTAACCATTCACGCATGCAGAAAAGAGAGCAAAAGGTGCTTCAACTTCTAGTGAAATCAAATTTGTTCTCCAATATGGCGCTGCTGAGCTAACCTTTAAATTTTATAATATTCAAATGAGAAGTGTTATATTTTATGTTGAACAACGATAGACGACACTGTTGACAATGTTCTAGAATATTTGACGGTAATGTGAAATGGATTTTCGAATACGTAGACTTAAAAAAACCTTTTTTTATTAGGATAATGTCTTTGGTATGCTAGGAAACTAGGAAGTAATAAACTTAGCCGGGTTATTAAATTTCGTCCCTTCGAATAAAAAATATTACTTTAATAGAAAATAATAACAATTTTTAGATAATTGATTATAAACTTTTTTTTTCTCATTTTCCCATTTTTTTCCTCATCACCCTAAAGTTTTATTCTTTATTCCCCAATTTTGTCCTCATTTCCCTAAACCTTTTTCCCTTAATCCCCTAATTTTTTCCTCATTCTCCTAATATTGTTCAATTTTTTGCTTCTAATATATTTACATCCCAGCTTACCAAAGGTAACGGAAGCTGTGTGATCTTTCTGAAGAACGAAAGTTTTTTCTTCAATTAAAAAAATCCCAAGACAGAAATCCGTTTGAGAGGTCCGGAAAGATTCTTGGTTCTGGGTCTATCTGTCGCTCAATTTTTGCGAACCAACATAATATCTTAAAAATTGCTAGTTTGATTTTAATGAAATTTTGATGGCATGTAAGCTTCAATCTCCCGCGATCATTTGATTCTCTTCCACATGGGTATAAATTTACATTTATTTACACCTATAGCTTCAAAAGTACTCATCTGGTTTTTAAGACTACAGTTGCCTTTCTCGGTGATCAAGGAGTCTTACCTTGATCTCCAACATGAAGTAGACTGGATTAAATCATTAACTTTTCATTTATATAATGTAAATCTGCTTCTTCCATATTCCGGCACTGAAAATGGACTTATGAAGGCTGAAAGGTGATTTTTAAGATACTTGAAAATTTAGAATATTATTATTCTATTATTATTATTCATTAAGATGACCTCCATAGACGCTCACATACAAATTCTATTATTTAATCTTAGAAAATAAAACGTGTAGTACACTTATTACTCTAGTTTGTTCTATACTTAATTTGTTTTGCTTCTGTAACATCTACGATAAATGATCCTTTTAGTTTTTCAATAAACCATTTTATTTAAACTTTACTACAGTCTATAAGATTAGAGTTGGCACAATCAAAAGGCGGGAAAATTTTGAGGGAAACGATTTTATTGGTCCCCCATGTTGAATGCAACTTCAGAAAAAAAAACAAATGTTCCACAAAAAAATATAACATTGCAACACCGATTTTCCCTTTTTATAACTTCAAAACTACTTCCACATTTGTTGTTTCCCGCCTTCGATTGTGCCAACTAATCTTATAGAATGTACATCAACTCTCCTACATTGACTGACATAAATAATTTTCTTGTCCAAAACAAACTCAAAATTAAATGCAAAGTAAAAACAAAAAATACTGTCAAATATGACATCTTCTCGGCCAAACAGCTGTGATCCTATCTCCCTTCTAGTCTGACTATTCGTTGAACAGGTCGCAGCAACTCCCCTGCTTGTGTCTTCAAATGCACCAGTCTCTGCCCGGGTGAATTTCTATAATGCGCCCCAACGGCCAATCAAGTCTCTTCTTGCCATCTGAACCAACAATTTCACCAACAGACAAAATCTTCTCAGGTGTGCCGTGTTTCTTTCTTTGCTGTAACATACCTAAATATTCATTTCTGAATCTTTTCTTGAGGGATTCCATCAACTTCTGCCGGTAATTATATCTTTGGCCTAAGTTCACCCTAGCATCAAGATCTGGGACCCCTACCTCCCGGCTCTCATGTAAAAAGGAATCGGGTGACAAAGGCCGCAAATCATTTGGGTCCTCTGAAATATAACTCATTGGGCGGGAATTAACTACAGCCTCCACTTCACACGGTACCGTGCCCATTTCCTCATAGCTTAACACTGCTTTACCTAATGTTTTCCTTAAGAGCCCTTTAACTAGTTTCACTAAACTCTTTAACCCCCCACCCCACCACACGGCAGTAGGAGGGTTAAATTTCCACTTAATGCGTCTTGCAGCACTATAATCTAATCTCAAAAAAATAACTGCTGCATATGCAACTGCACTAGAATCGCAAAATACATGTAACCGTGTTTTCGACCCATCATTTGGCCCTAAGCTTACCCATCTAGGGATTCTAAGTTGATTTAATGACTCAACTTTGAGTAACCAAGATAAATATGTTTGTTTAGCCTCATCATCTAAATCAATTTTTTGACTCCGTGTATTTTTTAATAAAACTTTTAATCCAATTTATCCCTTTTTATCGCTTTTACCCACTCGAGTTGTAATCCTAATCATCTAAATTTTTATCGCATATATCTCCTAAAACATTTGAGGGCTTTTCAGAACTTTTCCCTTTTAAAATAAAGTTTGATGATTCCCAGCATCTTCGCTCAAATTTCCCTTTCAACATCACTGCTGAACTATCTTTATAAATTAGCTGAAGACCCTCCTTTGTACACACACTAGTAATTGAATTATCTACATAGAAACTTTTCTGAAACTTCTCTAAACCATCTGATGTGACACCTATTTTCCTCTCTAAATTTATTCAGCAGCCTAGGTATGTTTGATATTAAATTTAGCCCTTCTCCTAAATAATTATTTAAAGAGGGACACCCCTTTTCTCTACTAGATGCGTCGAACACCGGACGCACTGGTGTAGTAGCACTACTAATCTTAACCTCATGAGGAAGATAATGTCCCGTTTCCACGAACTGATCATGAGGCTCTCTCTCAATTATCTCTTCCTCTCCAAACCTGGCCTTCAGGCTTTCCAAAGCTCCCCTATAGTTTTCCCCTGTTGGTGGGTAACTCTCTACTAATTACCTTGCCCTAGTCCCTTCCTTAAGAGATAATAACAAGTAGTCGAATTTTTCCTCGTCTTTTAACTCTGGGTCATTATGAATCCCCTTGAACAACTCCAAAACTCTAACCAATTCCTAATTTCTAGGCTGAACTTCTTAAGTTCAATCCGGGGAAGCCTTATTTTACGAGAGCTAGATGTAGGAGCCCCATTTCCCACTTCTGCTTTGTTTTGCAAAGTACTCAATTCTGCGATGCGACAGTACTCTGCCTCGCTCACTTTAACCATCTACCTTATGCTTACATAGGAAATGCCTCTCCTCGTAGTCATAATTTATTTCCTTCGTGATGTCTTCTTCACTCATATCTTCAGCAAGCATCATATCTATAACCTTCTTTTACAATTTCACCAACAGACAAAATCTTCTCAGGTGTGCCGTGTTTCTTTCTTTGCTGTAACATACCTAAATATTCATTTCTGAATCTTTTCTTGAGGGATTCCATCAACTTCTGCCGGTAATTATATCTTTGGCCTAAGTTCACCCTAGCATCAAGATCTGGGACCCCCTTCGGTAAGCTCGACAGCAAAACTAAAATGAGGAAATGACTGGTTCAGTACTATTTATTATTTCTTGTTTAATCTAAAGAATATTGCAAAATATCAGATTACTAAAAACTAGAATAGTTCCTTTTTTTATATGATTTTATAGAGAAATATTATAACAATATGTATTTTTCAATGTTTTAGATTTTAGAATAAATGAAATCCGTTCAAGCACGTAATGGTCCCCTCTCTTTATTCAAGCAGGAAATATTCACTTTGATTAAAAAAATATTTTATAACAATANTAAATGATCCTTTTAGTTTTTCAATAAACCATTCTATTTAAACTTTACTCCTACATTGACTGACATAATAATTTAATTATTATGTCAAATAATAATAATAATTTAATTATTATGTCAAACCCAAAATTAAATGCAAAGTAAAAACAAAAAATACTGTCAAATATGACAGCTTCAATATTGCTTTAAGAACCAATTTAGATTTTACTCAATTTATCCGGGGGTACTTAAGAGTTAAAGTCCGAAGCGGTTGAGCTTACCTACTCTTACCACTTAGCAGGGTGATTATCCCACAGAATCTAAGTACCTTTTAAGGAAGAAGTAATCTAAGTTCTTCATTAGGATTTACCCTTAGTAATAATAATGTAATGAATGTTAAGTATAATTAAGAACTTACTTGAGACCATAGCAAAGTGCAAGGCCGAGAAACAGTGGAATCAAAGTTAGTAGACTTGTTAAAGCTACTGTTTCAAAATCAGTAAGACCTGCAACAAAACAAAATCAAGTTATTAACTTTAGCATTTATCTTATTGATTTACATACCAATAAATTATCATTTACATGTTTGAAGTAGAGAAATATTCTGATATTATTGTATCAGAAGTAGAGATATATAGAAAAATAAAAAACGGAAAAGTCTCTCCACAAAATAAATGTTTATTCCTCATAACTAACCTCTCGGCCAGCATAACTGCCGGTAAAAAGTAAAGAAAAACACAAGAGAGACAAAATCTTACCTTTTTTGTCAACGCCACTTGTGCTCTTAATCTTCAGATATTATACTCTACTTATGTTAAGGTTAGGCGCACACTATGGCGCACAAAACAGTCTGCAGACAGTCTGTGGAGGCTGTCTCCCGATGCAAAAGATTGTTAGAAGGCGATAGAACTGTCGCCCCCTGAAAATCTTTTGCACCGGGGGACAGCCTTCGCAAACAGCCCCAAGACTGCAGACTCTTTTACCCCCAGTGTAGGCCTAGCCTAACAAACTATCACAAATACTACTATTAAACTTGGTCAAATGATGGCTGTTATAATTAGTAGATATTTCGGTTTGATTACCTAACTGATGTAATTACCTCTCTGATTGATTTTAATCTTTAAAATTGTTAATACGGGGGTAATTCTAAAAGTAAAATCTCTAAAGCGCTCGAGCTTTAGGGAAATGTTTTGGCCGGAATTTAGTAATATTACAGTGTCGGCCGTTTCCTCCGCTTTAAAATAGGCGGTCGCACAGTTCTCTGCGAATATTCTTTGTCTTTGGTTGGCAGATGTTTGTAATGGAGTTCTCGAGTGTTGCTCCCTCTAAGTGTGTGAAGTTCGCGAATTGATAATTTTTTTAAACGCAAAAGGATTGACTGCGATAGAAATTAATAGGGAATTGGAAGTTAGGTTATCGACATCAAAAACGTTCAGAAGGTGTTCCGAGTGCACAGACGGAAATCCATGACGTAAAAAGTAGCATAAGGCCGTCGATTTCAGACGAAACACAAGATTGAAGGCTGACTATCCGTGAGCTGTATTGTTTGGTCACGGAAGTTTCTGAATCCATTTTTCTCAGCATCGCAGGGCATTGACAGAAAAGTGTCAATACGAATATCGGAAGATATGCGCAAGCTTGGTTCCGTAAATGCTTACAAAAAGCAACGTGATTACACCCCGTCTAACCCCTGAGCTCCCCTCAAAGGAAGGGACCTCTACCTCTCATCTAAGAGATCTAGGCAGGGACAGATGGGGCACTGGGAAGACAGGAAAATTCCCGCAGCGCTACCAAGACGACCATATAAAAGAAACATTGGTCCGACAAATCGAACATAACTTTCTCATATCAATGTGCTATGGCATTAGTGTGGTGCCAGTAATAAATTTGCACAATTTTCACTTCTTAAAAAATGTATAAGCGACGTTTCAGACAGCATTAGATAGGCCCTAAAGTAAAAAACACCAAGCATATTTATGCTGCAATAGGCTGTAGAAATATGAAGTAATGATTAAAAGAAAAACAACACGGCAATAAGGAGGAAGAAGATGGTATTCTGTTAGTAGACCCCTAAAAATACGATTTTCCGGATCACTTTTGATTATTTTCATTCTTTTATTAAGTGCAAATATTCTAGCGTAGCAATTTTGTAGTTTCTATATCGGTGGAACGGTCGTGCAATTTTTGTACCTATTTCATTTTATACTATTGTAATTTAGTTTTATAAATTAAAATATAGATAGTAATCCAATAATAAAATTAGATGAGAGAATAAGCTGGTTGCAGTCTTTATATTGAAAAGCATTGCCAACTGGTGCATGTACATTATGCATTTATGTCTACATCTAAATTTAGAAATTATGATTTCTTCCTTATCGTGTTTATTAGCTTTACTGATGAATCACCATATAACCGTTTTGGAGGTTACATTGTGAAGTTAACAATTATAGATTTAGGTATTAAACAAAAGTTAATAAATAAAATTGTGTATTTAACACCAACCTTATTTACTTGTACTTTATCTAGGGTAACATTAGAGGGGAATCATGAAAGTTCATGATTCCCATATTTTCCATTTCTCCCTGTTAAACCTGAATGGGTGCAATGAGTAACTTTCCTCCCTTTAAACTATAGGGAGAAAAGTTCACTTGTTCCCCCTTCTGGGGTTTTAATGCATTTTACCAGAGTTGTATGTAGGAGCATTAAACTTTCAGTTTAGTGTAGTAGCTTATACTTCTTCCAACTAACTCTTTTAAAAATTAAAACTTTTATTTTTTACTAAATAGTTCTGCGATGTAACTCGTTACTTGTTTGACATCCTACAAAAATGTTTATCTCCTTCTAGAAGTCAATTTATAATTAAAATTGATATTTCTGTCACATTGTTTTAATTTTTTGAACGAAGTTCTTTAGGGCATGTTAAAGCGTCTGGAGCCCTTGAGTAAATCCGAAAAAACGACCCGTAACGGAATCAACCGTCACAAAACCGAAAGTCACGAAATCGACCAATGACTATAACTTGAGTAAAAGTTTACCAATTTTTGTTGAAATTTGGTACACTTGTTCATTTTATCAATGCCCAGGATAGTTTGTGGTTGATAGCCCAGGTAGAGTTTGTTAGACAACATTATTCACCCAAGCGTTCGCGCGCAACGCTCGCGTAAACGTAAGCTTCAAATGTATATTTGGTGTTTAGGACGGGAAAGATAAAAAACTTTTTTAAAATAATTTGTTGGTGCAACCTGCTGCGCCCATTTGTTTCTCTTCAACATGCGCGCAAAGCACAAACATACATTTTATTGACATCTATATGTTCAAAGTATTCAACTGATTTTTATGAAATTTGGATGGTTTGTCGAAAGTAGACCGTATTTAATACCAGATTAATTTCAACCGTCTGCGCTCTTTAACTTTTCCTTAGAAGTTTTACTGTCAATGTACATTATGTGATTTTAAAACAAAAACCATATGCTATCATCCATAACCGTGGCCATTTCCGAATAGCAAACAGAATCTGGTTTTACATTGCCTATGAAAAAGCTTTTATTTTATGGGTATAGGATTCCCTGAAAAGTTTCCCCTTAAACTCTCGGCTAAGTTTGATACTTAGAGAAAGGGGTCAGTCCCTAAGTAAACAACGAACGAAAGCTTTTAGCTAGTCAGGAGACCCTTCACTAACTAACCCAAGCTTGTATCATTTATATGAGGTTGGGATTCCCCACTAGAAAACTTCTCTGTACTCTGTAGTACTTTATTGTACTGCAAAATTATTAGACATTTTTCTCGGAAAAACTTATCTCCTGCATTTCGTATAAACGTAATGCTTGAGGCAAAAATATTTTAGACATGATCACAAAAACAGTTTAGAAATTAATGAGCAAGTAGTAGAAGTAAGGTCCTAGTACTGCTACTACACGGGTAGGACGAACCACACCATTGGACGAACCTAGCAATCAGGCTATCACTTAGGCCCTTTTTACTATACCCGTTGTAGAGAGTTTCAGCCACTTCACACATCATACCTTTGTACATTGTACCGCCGAAGCGAGTATGAAGAGATCAGTTATATCAACAAAACACAGCTTTTGTACAAATTTTATCATTAATATTAACTACTGTTTGAGCCCTAATTCACTTTTCTTATAAGCGCCAGTAACGGAGCATTTAGGTTTGCGTAAGGGTTCTTTGCCTCTAACCATATCCTGTATCTCAGTGACTTACGTACCTATTCGAAAATGCTTGAACAATAGCTGACTTTTGTGTCTCAAATGGTACCAGAATGGTACCTGAAAGATAACAGTGTTGTGTTTGCGGACTCATGTTTATAGGATTTTTTTTCTTAGAATTAGCAATGGATATACACGCTCTTTTATTTTCCGAGACATTTTTTGAAACATCCTGCGATTTATGTCCCAGGGAGGTGGAACAAATTCAATATTGATGATCACGTCAAGATTATGCGTACTACTGATTATCACACAAACTAGCAACTATATCTTTAAAACTAAGTATAGAAGTTTAAAGAAATTAGAATGGTTTGTTGGAAGTAAACTATAAATATGGTATTAAATATTAATTTTAACCCCTCCACAAGTTCATAACTGTGGTAAATCTTAAAGTTACAAACTTCTTATTATATTTTACTCTATGGGCATGGAATACATACCCTGTAGAAGATTTATAATTATAGCGTTAATTTCAACAATTAACGCTAGATGTCAGGAAGCCGAAACTATTGCAACCCTAAGCAAACTAAGGGTTGCAACTATTAGCAATAGTTTCGGCTTCCTGACATCTAGCGTTAATTGTTGAAAACACCATGTAACAACTTGCCCCTCGTAACAACGTATCCCACCTTCCCCTTCCCTCAAATAATTTCTTATAGGAAATTTAATTGAATATCATCAATCAGAAAAGAACATCTCCTGAAGCAACAATAACATGTAGATGAAAACCATTTATCTTATCGTCCTTGAAATAAAGATGTAGGAGGTTCTACTAAAGGAACTAAGATGGTTAAAATTGCTTTTAAGATCATGTTCACATGACTAATGTTATCTGAAATATAGCTGGCACATTCTGTTCAGTAGTTCTGTTTCTAAGTACTGAGTTGGCTAAGCACCAACTTAGGCAATATGTAATGTAATATTCTCGTGTTTTGGCGTCTCCTTTTTCTCTTCAAGGACCGAAATTTGATTAGAAAATAAAATTACTAGTAGAATTTCGCAGAATCTTTTATACGCTTTAAGGTTCTTTGTGTAAAATTCAGTACTCCATGTAAAGATGCGACAACAAACAAACAGTAATCTAAAAAGAATTAAATTTAAGTAAAAATAAAAATTGAAGCAAAAATTTCAATATGAAAGAGAAACAAGTTTAAGTTTCTAGTATAATAATGTGAGTACATAGATGAAGCCAGGAAATAAAGTTTAATAGCTAGTTAGCTAACTGTAATTACCTTTCCTTATGACTCTCTATCTTTATGTTGTTCTACTCGATCGAACAACGAAACAACGTACTTATTCTGCCCTTAAAAGACTGCCTTATTGCAGTCACTAGAACAACTTTGAATATTAAACTATTTTATTTCTTATTTTCCACTCAAACAAAGTAATATTGTTGATTTTCATCGAACAAATGAATTTATTATTATGTAAAGAACTATGAAATTGCTAAGCTAGAATAATTGCACTTGTATTCTCAGTAAAAAAAAGTCAAAGTAATTATCGGAACAATTTTTTTTTTTATAATCGGCTTTGGGGCGCTTCGGGAAATTTCCCGCCTTCCAGGTGCCTCCATTCGTCACTGCCTGGGGCTGTCTGCGGGCTACCTTCGATAAATCATCTTAATTTCTTAAGAATCAAATGAGTATTATGAAGATATTGCTGTAAATAAATGCATGTTGGAGCGCATGTGGAAGAGAAAAAAAAATGGAGCAGGAGGTTGAAACTAACATGTGACCAACTAATTGGCTTATTATGACCTACCAACCAAATTGTATTAAAATTGGACGAGTAGTTTTTAAGATATGTTGGTTCGCTAACGTTGAGCGACCAACAGACGGGCACGGAACCAAAAATGTTTCGTTGTTGATGTCTGCAACGGATTTCTGAGTAAGAATTTTTGTATTCGAAGACATTAAAAATGTTCGTCCTTGAGAACGATTACATAGTTTCCAACACCTTAAGCTCGGAAGAAAAATAATATAACTAGGCTTTGATAATATTTAATAGATTAGTCTGTAAACTCAATTATTATTGAGTTCAATAATATCAATTATTGATCTTGACGTGGAGGTTTAATACGAATTCGAAATGGCCATTTAAGTTCTAAAGCGTGAACAGACAGACAAATCGGCCCGATAGTTAAAACTCCATATGTACACTCTATACACGTCTGACTACCTACTTATATTAGAAAATTACTTTGAAAACATTAACGATATATTCAAATACTGCTCCATGTTACATACGATATGTTAAATCGAGCTGCTACATAGTAAAGTTAAAGGTTATTACTGTAGATAAATATTTATTCGAAGTGGAAATTAAATGAAAACACTTGGAAAACGATATTACTTTCTAGTTAAACTATATTTCGCAGTAGTTTCCTTCGGATTCAAAGTAAATTATGGAGTATGATAAAGTTTTATATAAGTAATCGTTTATAGTGTAATATGTTTGTTATAACTAGTTTGAAGAAGTTTTTATGATTATCTGATTTCTAGTCACACTTGCAGGGTTTTTTTGACTTACTTTTAAACTATTAGCTCTTTATAAGTTGTTAAACTTTATTTATCGATCATATCGAATCTCTTTACTGTGCTATTAGCTATATTACAAATAATTATTTTAAATCCTTCCATTTTAATCATTTTTAACTATTCATGTTAAGATTATAAACGGGATAATGATAATACTTGAACCTACTAGTCTGGAAGGATTGGATATCACCAATAAGCTTTTAAATATCCTGTTACTTCTGAACCATTCAATGCAAAATCCTAAGTTTAATCATCTGTTGTTAAAATTTTGTTTCCCTTTGCGACAATAGATTATTGCAAATTTGTATCCCTTTAATAAATTCCACCACTTGGGTTCTAAATTGTGAGCGATGCATTGAGCCCTTGAAGCATTTGTTCTCCAATAAATTTATTAATTAAAACTGTTTGCCGAATCGATTTCATGCTAATAGAATTCTTCAAAATTACACGTTTTATTTAATACGAATTATTGAGGCAATCGCAGAGATAAAGTTGCTTTTGAAGATAAAGCATTAAATGAGCAAAAAGGAATGTGTTGCAATTGAATTGTGTTATTGTTGAAAATGTTAACTATAGGTTGTGATTGACGGATAGATTGGTATTATAAATTTGTTCTCTGAAAGTGAATAATTGGATGACGACCAAATTCTCGTTGCATTGAAAATGGCTCTTTTACACGAAATTTCAACTGTTAAATTCCCATTATCTCAAAAGCGTTTTATAATAAGGTTTCTATGTATGCACGAGTCTTACTTTGAAATATTTTCGTTTATAAATAGTATTAAAATTATATTAATACCTCACTTAAATTACTTTTAGTCCAAGAGATAGATTGCAAAAAAGTGTCTGATTAACATCCAGCAAGAATATTGTATATTATTTAATTTTTGGGTGCCTTTAAAAAATATGTGCTCGGCTAAATTCATCTGGGGGACATAGCTTAGCAATTGGCATTTAAAAAAAAATAAACCGGTGGGGAGCAGCCATTTTGGTGGACAATGTGATTTCCATGATCCTGAGTATAAAATTAGTTAGACCAAAAATCTAATAATAAAGTTGATGTTAATTTGTCACTTGATAGGTTAGTTATTCAAATATTATTTCAAATCAAAGTACATAGTCACTTATTACGAGAAACTACCATCAATTTGATTTTTGGTTTACAGACTAATTCTGTACTCAGGATCATGAAAATCCCATTTTACACCAAAATGGCTGGGACATAGCCGCTCTCCCCCGGTTTCGTTTGTATTTTTCAAATGCCTATTGCCAAGCTATGTCCCGCAGATGAATTTAGCCGACCACATATTCTTAAAAGGCACCAAAAGATTAACTTATAACAAAATTCTAGCTTGAAGTTAGTGAGACAGTAAGTAATAGACACTATTGTTTTTGGCATTAATTAAAACATTTATATTATACAAACACGATTCTACGTATAATTATACATGCATATCTAAGGAACACAATTGGTTGTTAATTAAAAAAAAGAACCTGTTCCAACAGTTTTAATAAATAACCAAATATTCAACTAGAAATTACATTTTTCTTCGAGATTATTTTGTTATTTTTTACAACATGCGATTAGTTTAAATGCAAAGCCATAAATTATTTTCTTTTTTTTACAAACAAAAAGCAATATAGAAGTTCCGTCTATATTATATCAGATAAAAACAAATGTTTTGTTATTTATATTTTTTTTTTTCAGAGCGAATTTCCGTTCTCTTTAGAACAACATACTTTCGTTAGATTAGTGGATTATATAATATTTTTTAAAAAGGGGGAAAAAAAAGAATGAAAAATTGCTGATATTATCTTTTTCCCCTTTTAATGCCACAAATTTAATCCACATACATGACGTTTTTCCCCTTGACATTTATAGGAGGGGGATGGGTAGTCTTATAAAAAAATATGACATATCAGCATAAGAACATAAAAGATAAAGCGAAAAATGAATTTCAGGTATACGATGTATTAAGAAGAATGTTTTTAGCGAAAGAAAATATATAATATATAATATTATAATATAATATAATATATTGTGTAAGATCATTTGTATTTTTTCTCATTAGCTTGACTGATATTCAGATTCGATATATATTTCGTTATCTTTTTATGAGTACGCTTATATATATATTTTTTTTTACGATATGTTCCTATACTAGTTTTCCAACCTACTTATATCATTAACCTAAAACTCTCGCATACATGTTTATTGAAACATATTTTCTTAAAAAAAAAAAAAAAAAAATCCTTTGGCAGATTAGTTGGTTCAACGCAGTTTGTGTAATATTTGCTTTTTAAATTTATTTACTTAATACATTTATGTTGATTTAATGTGTATTATATATAAGAAACAATTTATGTATTGTATCCAAGCTTTACAAAGGTAACGCGTAAGCTTTGTGATCGTTCCGATGAACGAAACTTTTTTTTTGTCTTCTATTTCGCAAATTTCAATACAGAAATCCGTTTCAGACATAAGGAAACATTTTTAGTTTAGTGTCTTTTTGTAGCTCAATTTTTGCGAACCTATCTTAAAACTACTCTTACGATTTTAATTAAATTTTAATGGTAGGTAATAATTAGCCCATTGTTGGTCCTATGAAAGTTTCAATCTTCTGTGCCCATTTGTTTCTGTTCCACATGCACACAAACACATACATATATTATACCTATAGCGTCAAAAGTACTTATCTGATATTTTTATGAAATATTGATGAGTTGTTGAATGTAATCCGCAGATATCTCCAGATTAATTTCGTCTACCATTACTAATGTACTAAGTAATGTAACATTAATTTTAATATCTGTTTTTTTTAATCTTATTCTTTGTTTTATAATTACAGTTAGAAGTACATAATGTAGGTATATAGTTACCATGAATTTTGAGCAATGTATTCAATTTTATTTCAATTTCCAATTAATGATTGTTTATATAAACTTTTTTATATTGACTGTAATATTTCGAGAAAGATGTTTTTATTTTATACTTACCCAGATTTATAAAACGTTAATAATCATCAATTTATTAAAACTGACTGAAGATGACCTTTTAGGGTCGAAACATCTCAGCATGTAATAAACTGTTATTTTTATTCACACCTAAAAAGGTCTAGCACTACTCAACTTATCATGTTAATCATTTATTAATTTGTTTCTGCAGTTGTAGTTCTATCTTTTATTTTTACAATCTTTTAGTCGTGCCGTTTTTTCTCCAGGTTACACTGTCCAGTGCCTTCAGACTATTTCCTATAAATTATTTCGATGTTTTTCTCCAACAGAGTTTTTCTTACCCTTTACCTATATTTTAAATTTTTAACTTTATTTATTGGCTTGGTTGTTCTTGTGTCTAGCCAATAGCCAGTCGTGGCATGAATATTTTTCTCTTTGACAGTATTTTTTTACTCCCTGCTATTGAGTATTCTCTGCTTATGTTTACTTAATTTTGCATTGATATGATTTAGCTCTTGGGTGAGAGCCAGCGTGGCCGTGTGGGCTAAATTACTTACCATGTCTGCTCGGCCATCACTGAATCATGAGCGGTACGCCGTGGGTTCGATTTCTCGTTGCGACGCTTTGATGTATATGGCTCACTATTAATCACGTCATACTCGCTTCGGCGGCAATGTATAGAGGTACTATGTGTGAAGTGGCTGGAACTCTCTACCCCGGGTGTAGTAAAAAGGGCCTAAGTGATGGCCTAATTGCTAGGTTCGAACAAGTAGTCTCTCTGACCCGTCTAGTACTAGTACTAGGACTTTACTACTAGCTCTTGGGTACAGAAGAAATTTCGATCATGCAAAAAATGACATGAAAAAATACGACACTTTTAAATATCATGCCAGAAAGTTAGAATAGAACGCAAATGGGTTTTTTCTTGTATTCATTGCAGTACTATATTTCGCCAATAGAAGATACTAGATTTTATATAACATTATATCAGAGCTCCTAGCGGACCAAATAGTAATCAAAATGGATTAATATTTCATAATCTCACACCTTTAGATATCAATTAGACAAATGTATACTGATTATCTTCACTTATGGGAAAGCATTTATAAGTGAATTCAATACCCATAAAACGTATCCATGAAATGGAGAAAATTTGTATTTTTTTGTTAATCCAAGAACTCTTCTAGAGGCTCCCAACTTCCAATTAAAGGGGGTTATCTATCTTTATTCTCTTTTACATTCCAGCCAATTTTAGTAGTATTTTAGTCGTACGTGTCCTTTCACATAAGATGGAGACATGCTACTTCACGATCTGCAGTGAGCCATTAAGCGTAATATGTTTGAAAATCGTGCTGTTCCGGGGCTTTTCATGTGTTCCGCACGTACTACTGTTGATTTATGAGATTTCATATTTTCTCCTGTATGAGCCCAGTTGTTAAATCTGCGAAGTGTGCAATGCAGTGAAAACAAATTTCAGTATCACATATTGAATCCTGTACAGTGGTAATTTTAGACCAAAAACGAGTCAATATCGATTATTTAATTTCATTCACTTATTAATATGACCATGATTTATGGGACTAACGATAAAATGGGACCAACAATTCGGGCTAATCATGACGTACCATCCAAATTTCCATAAAAATCAAATGAGTATTTTTTAAGATGAGTTGTTTCGCAAAAAATGAGCAACTGACTGACAGACACCGATAGACAGACACGGAACCAAAAATATTTCCTTATATATAATTTTTTTTTTTTTTTTTNTTTTTTTTTACCATGATGAAAATTTATCTGAATCTATGAATTTTTCCGGAAAATCGATCACTAGAAGTCAAATACCACTCTATTATTTTTTTCAATTGGTTTCTCTCTGAGTAAGCCTACTAAAGGTCAAGTAAGTATTCAAAAGATAGGGAATTGCGTCACAGGGAGTTGCGTCACACCCCCCCTCCGGGACCAAAAGAGAGATTTATTTAAAAGCATGTTGCCTTCGTGTGGGAGGGGATTGTTTGTTCCTAGTTGAATAATGGAACATGGCTGCCAAACATGCCCCAATCTAAATGCCATTTCTAACAGGATAAAAAGAAAATTAAGTCCATCTAGAAGAGAAAATTACTGTGTAATAGTGCATGCTTTCAACTTAAATACAAAAATAATTTGAATAATTTATTTATTTTTACTGGAATCTTTGTGAATGATTCTGAAGAACGACATTTTAAGTGATTCAGGGTGAACGAATGCTCATTCGGGGGCGAATGCTCAAATGTGTTACCACCTTTATACTTTCTTATATAAAGAGAAAGTGTTATGATGGCTCGAAATTCTAATTTTGAGATTTTATGGATTTTAGCGATTCCCAATATAGAGGTTTGTCTGTATATTGATCAGAATTGGAGAACTTTTAGATTTTTGCTTATTTCACGTGTTACCAACCTTAACTTAGAACGGCCTCAACCTTAACTTTTAAGATAGACAGACACGGAACCAAAAATATTTCCTTATGTATAATTTTTTTTTTTTTTTTTTAATCGGAGACCTAAATAATTTGCGTTCTTCGGAACGATCACACAGCTTCCGTTACCTTCCGTTGCAATGTTGCGTTGCAAATGTTACAATTCTTATCAAGGTACAGACAATTCTTTAATGCTTCATATTATTAGTAGAATAAATTGTTTTTTATTGCTTACTACAAACTTTTACTTAAAATACTTATAATTCTAGGGGAAAATAACTACAATGAGTAAATGAGTAGTTTATAGTTTACTATAACTTTAGTAGACTTAAGGCCTCCATACACGGTTAAAATGTTAGCGCAAACATTTTGACCGTGGCCTAAATTTGCCCGACATCAGGTTTGCGCAAAATGTTTGATCGTGTATGGGGCCCTTTAGATGTAATAGAGATATTTATCCTTTATATTTTTAGAACTCTCATTAACTTCCTTAGTGCCTTGATTATTTAACTATTGATTACTTTTTAATGCATATTCTCATTTAAAGTAATTATCTATAAAATATGAATTATTTTTGGATATCAATATTTTTTTAACGACTTGAAAATAAGATATAATTACGGTTAATGTTATCAACTGCTTAGTGTGATCAATGCAGTTTTGAACGGGCCCATCCAATACCAAGGCATTAAAAAAATATTCTGTTTAGTGTGATCAAAGTTAACATCGGTTTGAGATGTAGTCATGCTTCCATTATGAACCAGGTAGAACCCAAATTCTGGATGTTCAGTATAATTATGAGGTCAATAATAATTAAATTTAAATTTAAATAAGTTTTCTCATGATTTGTATCTAGTCTTCAATATGATTATGAGTGACCTAACTATATGTATAATTTCTAAGTCTCCCCTCATCAAAAAATGAATGAACCCATGTCCCCTACACATAATAAATAAAATGGAAATCTCTCAACTTTGAGACATATATAATATCATCTATATCATCTTTCATCATATATCATCTCTAAACTGTCCTCAGCAAGATACGATACTTTTTATTCGGTTTGGTGCCCACGAAGAAAAGTACTCGAGATAACAGAGTACACTATCAAAATCACCTATTTTGGCAGTAGAGGACGCTGAAAAGGCACAAAAAACCTATCTGCGTCACTTGTCACTTCAAGCCATACAAGATTGTTCCTTTAAGAGTTACATCAAGTTAAGAATAGTATACCCTGAACAAATAATCCTGCAGTGAAATCAGATACAGTACATACTTCAAATGAACACAACAATACATCAACTTTTGAGGAGTCATCCTTATGCACATTTAAAATTCTCTAGAGTAGACTTTCTGGCAAATTTGGTAAGCAGGAAAGCAGATGCTTTAAGATAATTTATTCTTTCTATCCACGTGACTCTGGTCTCAACCCTTTTCCCTACCTCCTCGTCTTCCATAGCTTCTTCTATTGCCTCTAACAGCACATCTGCACATTTCGATAAACAAATGTTTAACGGCATTATTAGAACTTACTAACCTCACAGTGCGGGATACTATTACTACCTAGAAAACTGTTCCAAACACGTATAAACGATTTTAGAGATACTCTACCAAAAAAGCACGGTAATGTACTCTATCATCCCATGTGCTAAGAAGTAAGCTAATGTACTCTATCGTTTACTCTAGCAATGTAAAAAAACGCTTTATAATATAAAGCGTTATACATATTATGTATAACGATAATATTAATTGCCATTTATTTAAAATTATCATTTTATAATTAAATACCATTTCTCTTCGATATATGTCGTTTTCACTTTTTATTTCTAATAGTCTGATTTTCAAGGGATAAAAATGTTGGGCCCTCCAATTTCAATAAATTTCAGGAACAATTGGCTAATTATGACCTACCATCCAAATTTCATTAAATTCGGAAAAGTAGTTTTTGAGATAAGTTAGTGCGCAAAAATTGAGCGACAGACACACGGAACCACAAATTTTCTTAATGTCTGAAACAGATTTCTGTCTTTGAATTTTTGAAATCAGAGGGATAAATAATTTTCTTTCTTCAGAACGATCACATAGCTTCCATTACCTTCGGTAAGGTTGATAGTGAAATCATATCATGTATAATTCTATGCATTACTTTTTAAGCCTCCCTTATCATACAACTAATAAGGTTGAAACCGTAATACATATAATTTTAATTTTACATCAATGAATAAAATAAATATTTATGAATGATTTACTCCCTCTTTGATTTCATCATTCATCAATAAAATCTAATTTATTGATGAAAAACTTTATTATTTACTCCTACAAAATGATGTTAATAAATAAATATTCAAAAAGAAAGAAAAATCATTCGTATAGAGTTTAGAAAAGTCAAATGGAAATCTCTCAACTTTGAGACATATATAATATCATCTATATCATCTTTCATCATATATCATCTCTAAACTGTCCTCAGCAAGATACGATACTTTTTATTCGGTTTGGTGCCCACGAAGAAAAGTACTCGAGATAACAGAGTACACTATCAAAATCACCTATTTTGGCAGTAGAGGACGCTGAAAAGGCAAAAAAAAACCTATCTGCGTCACTTGTCACTTCAAGCCATACAAGATTGTTCCTTTAAGAGTTACATCAAGTTAAGAATAGTATACCCTGAACAAATAATCCTGCAGTGAAATCAGATACAGTACATACTTCAAATGAACACAACAATACATCAACTTTTGAGGAGTCATCCTTATGCACATTTAAAATTCTCTTGAGTAGACTTTCTGGCAAATTTGGTAAGCAGGAAAGCAGATGCTTTAAGATAATTTATTCTTTCTATCCACGTGACTCTGGTCTCAACCCTTTTCACTACCTCCTTCTCGTCTTCCATAGCTTCTTCTATTGCCTCTAACAGCACATCTGCACATTTCGATAAACAAATGTTTAACGGCATTATTAGAACTTACTAACCTCACAGTGCGGGATACTATTACTACCTAGAAAACTATTCCAAACACGTATAAACGATTTTAGAGATACTCTACCAAAAAAGCACGGTAATGTACTCTATCATCCCATGTGCTAAGAAGTAAGCTAATGTACTCTATCGTTTACTCTAGCAATGTAAAAAAACGCTTTATAATATAAAGCGTTATACATATTATGTATAACGATAATATTAATTGCCATTTATTTAAAATTATCATTTTATAATTAAATACCATTTCTCTTCGATATATGTCGTTTTCACTTTTTATTTCTAATAGTCTGATTTTCAAGGGATAAAAATGTTGGGCCCTCCAATTTCAATAAATTTCAGGAACAATTGGCTAATTATGACCTACCATCCAAATTTCATTAAATTCGGAAAAGTAGTTTTTGAGATAAGTTAGTGCGCAAAAATTGAGCGACAGACACACGGAACCACAAATTTTCTTAATGTCTGAAACAGATTTCTGTCTTTGAATTTTTGAAATCAGAGGGATAAATAATTTTCTTTCTTCAGAACGATCACATAGCTTCCATTACCTTCGGTAAGGTTGATAGTGAAATCATATCATGTATAATTCTATGCATTACTTTTTAAGCCTCCCTTATCATACAACTAATAAGGTTGAAACCGTAATACATATAATTTTAATTTTACACCAATGAATAAAATAAATATTG
>KZ652903.1:11460-23676 GCA_001010745.2 Gerris buenoi
TAATAGTCCAGGAGATAGCGTGCAAAAAAGTGTCTGACTAACATCAAGCTAGAATTTTGTATACAAGTCAATCTTTTAGCGCCTTTTAAGAATATGTGGTCGGCTATGTTCGTCTGCGGGACATAGCTTGGCAATAGGCATTTGAAAAAAACAAACCAGTGGAGAGCGGGCATGTCTCACCAATTATGGTGGACAGTATGATTTCCATGATCCTGAGTACAGAATTAGTTAGTAGACCAAAAATCAAGTCGATGTTATTTTCACACTTAATACGTTAGTTATTCAAATATTACTAAAAATCTTCGTAGTCACCTGTCAAGGGACAAACCAACATCAACTTGATTTTCAGTCTACTGACTAATTCTGTACTCAGGGTCATGAAAATCATACTGTCCACACATTTTATTTCAATTCCACAACAAATTTTGTCTCTTTCATTGACTTCATCAAAGTGATTTTTGGAACGAAGTTCCTTATGGCACGTTCTGGAGCCCGGGAGTGAATCCAAAAAAAAAACGACCAAAGTCACCGTCACGCAACCAAGCGTCACAAAATCTACCGATGACAAAAACTTGAGTAAAAGATGACCGAGTTAGTAGAAAATTGGTATACATGCTCATTTTACCAATACCTAGGCTGAGTTTGTTGGACATCGTTATCAACCCAAGCGTTCACGCGTAACGCTCGCGTAAAGGTAAGCTTCAAATTTAAAATTGGAATTTTAGGACGGGAAAAAGTTCTAACTTCATCTATGTAATGAGACGAACACCTTTTTACATAAATATGTTTACTAAAAAAAAAAACACCGACACTGCTATGAAGTGATAAAGAGACGCTAAATTTATTAAAGCGGACCTAAACGTTTCGTTTAAAATAAAGAAAACAACGTTTTTACCGATATCTTACGTTCTAACGTAACGATTTTAATAGAATTTCTTATCGCCTTAAGTGCAATTTGAAACAGGCATGTAAAATTTCAACCTGATACAAGCAGAAGTCTTTTAGTGTTGGTGATTTATATTTTATATTATTAATATTTTAATTGGTGTTTTAATATTTTAATTCGCCGACGGAGTCTGATGGTACAGTCCTTTTTTTTCTCTACAACCATCTGCTTTTACTATAAACTAACCAAAATTAACTTTTTTTCTCAATTTACAATAATATCATTTACTGTAAGATCTTTTCAAAGATAATAAAAAAGTTTTTCTGTTAATTTTCCTTTACTCCGCTAGTAGGTACAAATAGTTGGTTAGCTTTTTATTTTGTCTTTTTTTTAACTCTACCATAAGTAGATAGTATCGTATACTGATTTTATAATTTATATTTAATGAAAAGCTTAAGGACTTCGTTCCTACCGTGTGTCCCACGACACCACACGTTTTTTTTTTTTAATTTTCTGAATAAATCGTATTTTAATCCCTACATGTGAATTATGATTTCATAATAGATTATTTAAACAGATAAAAATTTGTTTATTTTTTTTTTAAAAAAAAGAACACAAATCTTTTTTAAAGGACAGTAAAATTAAGTTTTATCAAAGGGTAAAGCGAATGTAAAAAGAATCGTAGAACACGGCATATCGCTGTCCTATATGGTTTTTATTTTTGTGTTAAGCCATTTTTTTGTACAGTCAGAGAGTGTTTTTTCAGGGTACGGTTGAATGATTCGGCAGAGGTCTGGTGTTTTTTTTTTTTAGATTGGGACGTATATATTTGATGGTGCTTGCTCGACAAGGTAAAAGCCCCAGTAGGAAGTAATTCCGCCAACATGGGGCCCTACCAGCCGGCTCTCAAGGGCCCATCAGCAACAGCATATAAATATATCCCTAAAATCGAAGCGAGAGAGAATATTCCCTCTTACCCACTCTGAAAAGGGAAATTTCGTTAAAACAAAAAAGGGAATATTTCCTCACAACCCTCTACTTGCTACAACATCCACATTACTCTCTAATACATATATCCAAACTCTAATTATTTCCTAAAATGAGAGGATAGAGGAAATTAACCATAGACATTTCTGATATAGATCAGACGCAATAAAGCGAGTAGAAACCAAAAATGATATCTGAATATCAAAGCCACGACTTCTCTAGATAGCTACCTCTGACTAAAATTGTATCTCAACATCAAAGTCTTTTATAACTTCTGTAACTGTCTCTATTTAGAAGCAATAGTAGTGAGTAGTAACTTTTACTTCTGAAATTAATAGTAAGCGAAATTTCACGCAAATCTAGATTACTCCAGAGTTCATTTGACGTAGAATACCAACACTAAAATTTAATGAAAGCGACGAAACCTTATTTTAGATATATTTAAAGCGCGCAATAATTTACTTAAATATCTATGTTTTATTGAACGATTAACATTTTATCGAAGTACCAAAAAATTAAATACCTTTACTAAACCATTCACATTGTTCACTTGATAATTTATGCCCATATTAAAAATATTTTCAAAAAATTAGATTTTTCCTCCTCCCAAAATATATTTTTTTAAATGTTATAATATATACAGTGTGTTTCAGCTTAAATTAAGACAACCAAATGAAGTGTTGATAAGTTACGCAATCAGTATTAAATTGTTATCAGGGATAGTAGCAATTAAGACTAATATTTTTGAACCAAAGAAGTTTTGTTGGAGTCTAAATCTGGCCAACTATGATGGAAATAAAACCTAGAGTTCCTAGTAAAGTCATATTAGCGTTGAAAATAGAGCAAAACATTATAAAGAAAAGTTGTAGCTAATCACTAAAATAATACGAATATGAAGTTTCGCTGAAAAAATTTAATCTTGAAATTTTACTATATTTGTATATGAACTCATTGAAAAAATTCTTATCTCAAGTATCAAGAGTGCAACAAACATTAAAAACAATTGGAAATACATTTAAAAACATTACATGAAATTGTAATTTTATTGCACTTATCTAAGTTATTTAATGGGGGTAGTAAATTTTCAAGATTAAATTTTTTCAGTCCCCAAATTGAGAGCTAAAATTATTTCTCGCTTTCGTTTCGGGGAATGATTTTTCTGAACATGCATGCCAAATTCGTCAAAATCGGCCGAGTAGTTAAGGCTCTAGCGTCTGCACAGACAGAAGACTGACATTTTTTTACACTTTTTTGGACTCATGGGACCTCAAAATGTGTAAATCCATCAAAATCTCAAAATCAAATTTTCATCACAATACTTTCTCTTTACAGGAGAAAGTCAAAAATGCATTTAATATAATTTTTTCACGTTACTATAATAAAAAAAATAGATAAAACAAACGTTTTTTACTTTATATAATTATATTTAACACTGCTATTACTGTTAAAATAAAGCAATACATTTTTATTGGGTATTAGCTTTTTTTTATTAAAATTGGTTTTACTCTCTATGATCTTTATTCACTTCAAGTAAATTCAATATAAACCTCGGTAAGAACAAAGAACTTAAATAAGAATGAGAAAGCAAAGGTAAATTAAGTTGTTACGTTGAAAAAGCCAGGGTGGGTCTTTAATGAGTAAGAAAAAAAAATCCCTCGTCGTTATTGAAGGAGGGAAAATTCCCACGGTCGTCTTGTAAAGAGGGAAAATTCCCTCAGTCTCCATCAAGTAGGGAATATACCCCGTTTGAAGAGGGTAAGTCTAGAAGATCCCAAACCAATATACTGTTTAATTTCCTGAGATCTTTCCAAGAGAAAATTACTTTTCTATATTTGAAGAGAGGGTATTTCATCAGCAAACTACCTTACTCGCCAGCTCAACAGCTTACTCACCAACGCAACAGCTTACTCACCAGCTCAACAGCTTACTCACCAGCTCAACATCTTACTCACAAGCTCAACAGCTTACTCACCAGCTCAAGAGCTTACTCACCAGCTCAAGAGCTTACTCACCAGCTCAACATCTTACTCACAAGCTCAACAGCTTACTCACCAACGCAACAGCTTACTCACCAGCTCAACAGCTCACTCACCAGCTCAACATCTTACTCACAAGCTCAACAGCTTACTCATAATCTCACCAGCTAACTTAACTTACTCCTCTGCTCTTTTTTAACAAATTACAACACGGAGCTATTTATAAGCAAGATTAATTTTCCTCAGGGATGTATCCTGTTGCTTAAATTACCGTCAAAGTAGACGTTTATTTGATAAATATAATTTAAGTAATTATTTAACAACATTTTACTGCTTTTTCGAAAGTATTGTTAATCTAGTTATAAATATATTGAATGTAGTCTCAAATATATTTTGAATAATAATCTAGATATATAAACTTTTATTTATTTATTTATTTATTTTTTTTAAAAACACACTTAAAAATATATTAACTTTCATGGTATTAACAAATACACAATCTGTGAAATTTTTAAGTTTCTAGGTAGTTGATAAGTTAGTTAAATTTTTTCTTGAATAATGAATTTATTTTTTTAAAATTAATATGTATTAATTTGGGATTTAAATTCAGCAACACAGTAGGAGTAGGTATGGGGGCACTTTAAACCAACCCCACTCCTGACCCCCTATTTTATATGAATAATAAAAATAGCTTTTCGAACTGCTTGTATTTTACTTAACTATAAAATACCTCAAATGTTCCCTGATGTTTGAAACGGATTTCGGTCTAGGAATTGTTTATTTGGAGATATCAATATTTTGTTATTAGGAATAATGACAGTGCTACCATCTGTTAGCTCGAAAGCAATGAAAACATAAATATTATAAATTAATATTATTATTACATAAATATTATGAAATGTTTTATTACTACCTATCTCTAATATTTATTGGATCAGAAGTTTAGGCTTAGAGCTTCTTAGTGTCCACTAAGAAAAAAAAAAAAAAAAAAAAAAAAAAAAAAAAAACCTACGTATACAGGATTTTCTAAAGAGGATCTTCATGCTTTATAACCAATCAAAATTACCTGTTTTGACATCTCTATACTTTCGCTATTTATACAAGAGGAACGAATCGTTTACTTTAATGAAGTATTAAATTTCAATCGATAAAATCGTCAAAGTGAAATTAAATCACCTTTAAAGGACTCAATATTAGTGTTGGGAGTTTATTTTCAGGTTAGAATGCATTAAATACCTCTTCCACACTGGAAGGTTACGCTTAGAAATATTTCCTAATGTGATTATGCCACGATAAGCCGCAGATACTGAAACCTGTGTATTAACGGCATATTACTGGTTCAGTGGCCATATGATTTCATTAAATTCTATCTAGGATAACCTCATAAATTCCACAGGATACGCCCAGAGTTAACGAAAGAAAAATACATTTTTCAAAAATAATATAATTAAAAAAAGAACGAAATACGTGGGATCTAACACTAAAACACTTTTTTTCTCTACATCTCAGTGGTTAGAGCACTTTAGAATAAACTAGGGAATCCGAGTTCGATTCCCGGTGGATAAGTACATTTTTTCATTCATAATATAATTAAAAAAGAAGATAATTATACGAGGAAAATAATTATAAGGATATTAAATACGGATTTTCCCTTGAACCTCAGTGGTAAAAGGACAATAGATTAAACAAAAAAGCCCGTTTTCAAATCCCAGCGGCGGAGTACATTTCTCATTAATAATATTAATGTGATAATAAAAAAGGCACCCTCTCTTCGATAATATTAAATACTTTTTAAATTAATTATGTACTTATACTTATACTTTTAAAATTAATTATGTGAATTTATAAATTAAATCTTCTTCAATTTTTTAAGTTTTTGGTAGTATTCATACTAAGGAACATATAAATTTTAATTTAAATCGAATTACAATTACTATTTACAAGGGGAGACAGACAGAGAAAAATAGACTTCAGCGCCGGGACTCGAACCACGGACCTCCCCATATTTAAGCCAATTTAGCTACACTGAAGGATAGCTTATACCTAGTCCGGAGTTAAGCTTTCAAATTTTTCTACAAGTCTAGAAGTCAACATTAACGACAATAGCACAAGACCAAGAAATAACTAATAACTGTATAATTTTCTTTCATTCCAATAAATATTTCGACAAATAATTCTTTTATAGATATTTACAAGTACCAACAAAAAATGCGTTATTAGCATTGAAAAGTAAAATAAACGTCTCTCGTACTATTATTAAGTCCAAAAAAAGTTTTTTTTTTAATTTCCATAAATCCAAAAAAAAGTCAAATGTTTTCATCAGAGAAATTATGAGATGTCAAAGTCTAATTACAGCAAAGCTTTTTTAATACAGACCTAAAAGAAAGTAGATTACATCGATATCAGGAGAAATTACAATTTTTTTTTTTTTTAAATATTTTACGTTATTTCTTCTAAACAATTATATAAATGTATAGTTAACTTTACTCTATTCCGTAGAAACTGACGAGGTGGCTAGACAACATTCTTGTTTTATATTCCGGAGGGAATTTCTTTTACGATAATCGTGGGTTAGTCCCTAAGGGCTTTCGCCTGAATCCGCAAAACCTTAATCTCGTCGATGCTTCGTGTTTTAGATTCAAGAAATAAACAAGCTTCGACACATATTGGTTGGGAAAATTCTGAGATTTCTAACATACAACTTTTATCACAGATTCCATGGATAAAGATTTAAGTCTCCGCATATTTATCGTCATAGACATCATCTATAATCCAAAAATATAATATCAAATATTTGTACCAAGATATTGCACATATGGTATCTATTCATGTAACATTGTATACGATCTTGATTAACAATTTATTTAACCCCTAAAATCCAATTAATTTAAAGGTAATGGAAGCAATAAGTGTGACAAATATAGATTAAATATAGACAACGTTGAGTGGAGTACACTGTACATATAGGCGTACAAACTCTGCTCAAAGAATGCAGATACAAGCCCGCATAAAACAATAATACAAATCTAAATCTTCCGGAAAATCATCAGACATTAGAGATATTGAGTATTCCAAATTTTCGAAGAAAACCACTTGATGAGGATGACATTTACAAATGTGTTTGTAAAAAACGTTGAGAAATACAAAATCTCTGATGAGGTCTCCTCTGGGAGATCTAGATTTGTTATATTCTGGCCGCTTTGGGATAAGATCTCTGATGAGGTCTCCTCCAGAAGATCTAGATTTGTTATATTCTGGCCGCTTTGGGATAAGATCTCTGATGAGGTCTCCTCCAGAAATCTAGATTTGTTATATTCTGGCAGCTTTGGGATAAAATCTCTGATGAGGTCTCCTCCGGAAGATCTAGATTTGTTATATTCTGGCCGCTTTGGGATAAAATCTCTGATGATGTCTCCTTCGGAATATCTAGATTTGTTATATTCTGGCAGCTTTGGGATAAAATCTCTGATGAGGTCTCCTCCGGAAGATCTAGATTTGTTATATTCTGGACGCGTTGGGATAAAATCTCTGATAAGGTCTCCTCCAGAAGATCTAGATTTGTTTTATTCTGGATGCGTTGGGATAAAATCTCTGATGAGGTCTCCTCCGAATGATCTAGATTTGCTATACTCTGGACGTGTTGGGATAAAATCTCTGATGAGGTCTACTATAAATAATATTAAAGTAACACTCTCTGCTGTGAAGTACGGAAATCTAGATAGTACATAATAGGTTTGTTCCAACCACACTTCAAACTAGGTTGAAACTGTCCGGCGCATGCGCATCGGACCAAAATTGAACTCCTGTTGCCAATGCGCATGGGTCGGACAGTTAAAACTAGTTTGAAGTGTGGTTTGGAACAAACCTAATATACTATTAAAACCTGCTATAATATACATACTATAATACAAATACACAATGAAACACTACATTAAACAAACATCAACATAAATAACAAACATTATATAACTGTTTATTGTCAAAACATGATATCTATGGTTGTTTAACAGGTTGGAAAAAGAAGACACAGGTGCTTTTATACGTGATACTGACGCGTTTCCTATTCTTCTATACGCTAACTAAAGCCTCGTTAAGGTTAAAGTGTCATCTAATACTAGAGGGGGATGTCACGCTGAGATTGGTTTGCCTAAGGACATCCACGCGATGAGGAGGTGTAAACTAATACATGTAGAGGCACGAGCCTTCATACCGCCAGCATTAGATATCAAGTCTGTCTGGCCTCTCTCTTTATACAGTCCACGTATTTCCTTACTCAAACCAACGCTTTTTTTTCCTATCTAGTATAATACGTCATTTACTTTTATTAAAAAAAAAAGAAAACCATGCAAAGGATCATATCTCACTTTAATAATGAATACAAGAATTTGTTTGAGCAACATAGTTTTCGCTTATACTCTTGCGTTATCAATTTTTGTTTAGCAATCTTAGATTAGTTGTTCTAATTCGTTTAGCAAATACGTTTTTGTATTATTATAATTAGTTTGTATGCTATTCTTGTTAATGGTAGATTCCACACCTCAAACATTGCTATCAACTGACATCTATCAAATTTGGAAATTTCAAAAAGGTTGAACATTTAACACAATGCGCTGTGGAAAATAAATATTTGTTGAGAAACTAGAGTAATTCTTTGATTATAGACAATACTAGCGGAGATTATTTTCAATCATTGGCATGCAAAGAACTGACTTTTCACTGACATAAACAAATAACAAACATGATTAATTCATTATTTCATAAACTCTAAAGATGATCACACGTAGTAATGGACACAAAAATAAAATAAACATTTAACTGATAATTTTTAAATAAAAATAGTGATAAATAATAATCATAATAACAATTCTAAATTATCAGATATTCTTGAATAAATATAGATTTACTCTCTTTATATACATTCTACCAATTTAAGAATGTAAAAAAATATATGATATTGAGGGGGAAACATGCTGTCTATAACTAATGCATTTTGACGACTATTAATAGTTCTTATTTAAATAATACTTCATTGAGGAGAAAAATACTGTCTAATACTATTGCATTCTAACTATTATTAGTTCTTATTTAAATAATTCTTCATTGAGGAGAAAAATGCTGTCTAATACTATTGCATTCTAACTATTATTAGTTCTTATTTAAATTATACTATATTGAGGGGGAAAAAATGCTGTCTAATACTATTGCATTCTAACTATTATTAGTTCTTATTTAAATTATACTTCATTGAGGAGAAAAATGCTGTCTAATACTATTGCATTCTAACTATTATTAGTTCTTATTTAAATAATTCTTCATTGAGGAGAAAAATGCTGTCTAATTCTATTGCATTCTAACTATTATTAGTTCTTATTTAAATAATTCTTCATTGAGGAGAAAAATGCTGTCTAATTCTATTGCATTCTAACTATTATTAGTTCTTATTTAAATAATTCTTCATTGAGGAGAAAAATGCTGTCTAATTCTATTGCATTCTAACTATTATTAGTTCTTATTTAAATAATTCTTCATTGAGGAGAAAAATGCTGTCTAATTCTATTGCATTCTAACTATTATTAGTTCTTATTTAAATAATTCTTCATTGAGGAGAAAAATGCTGTCTAATTCTATTGCATTCTAACTATTATTAGTTCTTATTTAAATAATTCTTCATTGAGNCCCACTCTAGCTTGCGACTCGTTCTTTTCGTCCACTCCTGTCGGGCCGCTCTTGATTTCTTCCTCCATTGAACTTTGAATGCTGTTCTGATGGTGAAATGTATTTCTTTAAATAAAATGAAATTTTGAAATGACCGAGTTTAAAAAGAATAAAACTGAATTTCGACTTACGGATTTCCTGAAGGTTTCTTGTTCTTATCGGGGTCACCAGTTATATGGGCGTCCTTTATAGGGTACACCCAATATATATAAATAAATATAAAATAGAAACAAATTAAACTGTCGATAAATGAATTATATTTTGTTTGAGTTGACACGATCGACTGAATCAATGATAAAACAGAACAAATAAATATGAAATAAAATGTAAACAAAACATAACCCAGGTTAAGGGAGCAAGGCCATTGCAGGTCCGCCACACCATATTAAGGGGGAAATGCTGTCTAATACTGTTGCATTCTATTACTTGTTCTTATTTAAATAATACTATATTACGGGGAAAAAAATGCTGTTGCATTCTAACCATTATTAGTTCTTATTAAATAATAATATATTAAGGGGAAACATTGCTGTCTAATATTGTTGCATTGCAACTACTATTAGTTCTTATTAAATAATAATATATTAAGGGGAAACATTGCTGTCTAATATTGTTGCATTGCAACTACTATTAGTTCTTATTTGAATAATGCTACGAGTATATTAAGAGGAAAAAATGCTGTCTAATACTTTTGCATTCTAACTATTATTAGTTTATGTTTAAATAGTACATACTATATAAAGAGGGAAAAAATGCTGTAAAATTCTAACTATTATTAGTTCTTATTGAATAATACTATATTGAGGGGGAAAAGATACTGTCTAATACTATTGCATTCTGACTATTATTAGTTCTAACTCAATATTAAGATATTAAAGGAAGGGGGTCAGCTACTTTACACATCAGCTCTATAAGATCATCAGTGTTAAACAAGTTTATCGCTCTGAGATTCAAACCAGGTATGAAGGACTTAAGACACAGGTTTATGAAGCATGCGAGTTCTAGTTTGGCTACGCCACCCCAAAAATTATCACATTAACATACAAAAACATAACAGTAATAATATTTGATATGGTGCCTGTAACGTATAAATGCGTTGAAAATCCGATATCAAGTCTAATGCGATCGATATGCTTTCTCTTTACTTCACTCAATGTGTCAGAGTGAGATAGTAATTTAAATAAATCAAGCCGGACATACGGAATTACATAATAATTTAAAGTGAATACGTAAAAGTATGCGGTGTTTAATATCTAAAAGATCACACTTTAAACAAATATTTACATTAAAAAAGAAGAATAAATGCTTGCTTTTAACTAGCGCCTTTATATAACTTACATATTGTTCGACCTTCTATTAAAACAAAAACAAGACATAATGTTCTGAAAAATCAAACTGAGGCGAAATTTGGAAATAATTATAACTACGAAAATATTTAATCTTGAGGAGAAATTATGATTTTCTTATTTTCAAAAATCTACTTTGTAGTCCATTTAAATTCAAATTGAACCATACAAGTAATTTGAGAGGTTATTTTCCATTAAAATCACTATTTATTTAAAAAGATTGAAACCGACAATTATATTAGTCCTGACAATTGACGCTATACCATGATCTAGTTATGTGATAATAATAATTTCATTAATTTTTATCTATTACTCTCTTTCTCTCTCTCACTATCTCTCTCTCTCTCTCTCTCTCTCTCATGGAAACTTTATTATTGCGTCACTAAACCATTTTTATTTTTCTACAATTGCCTATACAATTATACCTTTCTTTCGCTCTCTCTCTTAAGAAATCTCGAATTGCACCATCACAAGTTTTTTTTCTCTCTCTCTTATCTACAACGTGATTTTTTCTTTTTTTTTTCTTTAAGTAAAATTAAAACTATAAGACAAAGGTGATGATGTAATTAACCCCTAAATGTTAATCTAATTATTATCCTAATGGATTTATTTCGTCTGGTTCACATTTACTCAGCATTTTAATACTTATTACTCTTTAAACATGTATCATTGTTTCAAACGTCATTCCGTTTCTAATAACATAAAGACCGGGATAAAAACCACGTATTTCTCTAGTTTGAAGCGGTATTTTTTAGACCTTCAAAGGACGACGGATTACAAGATGTGTAAATTAGATATGCTTATGTATCACATTTATGAATCATAATTTCATAGATGTTTATGGATTATACAAAAACGTGACACTAATTTTTAATGTTTACGTTCATGTAACAAAAACAAAACAGGAATCTTATAAGAACATAATAAACTAGTAGTTCTGTGAACAGTAGACCTCGCGACGTCAAAAATTGAAAAAATCCTTTATATACGTCGATTGTAATGGCTTCAAGGATAATTCCTGTCAAATGCGAACAAGCATTCCTTCAAAATTTGGAAAAAATATTTTTAATTTGATGAAATCAAATTTAGTTTTGGGTTTCCAAATAGTCGGAGAGTTGGTTACAGTTAGTTTACAAAATTAGGAGACAGCTTAACCAAAAAAATTACTAATTATCAATAAATAGTAATTAATTAATTAACTATTAACTGATTATGGTATGGTCGTCAGAAATAGAATAATCTGTGCAAGTTTCAGCATGCTAGGTTTATCAGGAGTTAAGGCAATTTAGAAAAATAAGATAAATAC
>KZ652903.1:37204-55681 GCA_001010745.2 Gerris buenoi
GGGAGACCGGGGCACAGAGGACCTAATAAGGTTTGTGTTCAGATAACTTCAGCATTATTAAATAAAATTATGTAAATAAGAAGTATTTATTAGAATAAACATTTCTCTAACTGTTCCCCGACTCACAGTTCTTAATTTTAATTATAAGTATTTTATTTTAATTTTTTCTGTAAAAATTCGATTGGTCCTCTGTGCCCCTGGTGCAGTGGCAGATAGGACCACTCCCGTTTATTTAGAAAAACAAATTAAATTCTACATTTCTATTTTTAATTTTAATTTTTATTTGGCAGTAGCTACAATCAATATTTTCATCGCCATCTTCAGCCCCGCAAGAACCATATGACCATTCCTTATAAATTCAAATAATAGCATGGGGTGTACCGCATTCCTTTACGGTCCTCTGTGCCCCAAGCCACATGTCATTAAAAAAGCATTTTATGACAAGATACACGACAGACTTAAACAAATAAAAACAATTTACATTATAAATATAAGACCCAAGTTTATCAGATACAGTTAATTTGTTCAAAAATTCCAAATTAAATTAATGTTACATTTAATTATATATAACGTAAATATTAGATAACTTTCCTTGAAAATTGAAAAAATTGTATAAAAATTGATAAAACTTAGTTAACTCTGCCAGTGATTGCTCACGTCTGGAAACAAACTAACTCTAATAGATTATACAGATTTCCGGTTTGTAGCGCCACTATACAATAAAAAAAACTCAGTGGACCTCTGTGCCCCGGTCTCCCCTACATATGTATATAATATGTACGTATATAATATGTGTCACTCCAGAAAATATCTCCTCTTAGGATGCACTTAAAAAATTCAAACAAATTTGAATATACCGACTCTATACCATTGAAAGGATGAGTTCGTTGGCCAGAATTTATGGAGTTCATTTAGGGGTCAAATTTTGACCACTTAGGGTCAAAAATAGCATAAAACCGTGTTTTTCCACTTTACCCCCCGTAAACTGACTTTTGTACCCCGTACCCGTGTGTACCCAAAAATGTTTTTTTCACCCATCCAAATACTAAACCAAATTTTTTTCTATATTACAATCATAAGCCAATAATACGGAGATTTCTTTGAAAATTCGCTCATTAAGTCATGGTGCATGACTGGACTTTTATATTCTTCTTACATCTGTACATCTTTATCTTAACCGAGAAAGTAGACAAGCGCTTCTGAAAACACCTCTTATATAGTTCAACACTGCTTTAAAAGTCTGTTAGTGTAAAAAGTACCAACAAAGACAGTGCTAATCAACTAGTTTTACGGTTGTTTTATGAACAAGTCTCTGTACAAATCTTTAAGGGTTTTTTCTTTTAATGAACAAGACAACAATAAGACAACAGTGTTGTTCACAAAGTACAATGTAAGAAGTCAAGGGTAAGATATAAGAAGGTTGGTAAGGTTGAGGCGAGTAGGAAGGGCGTAGGCGATGTGGACAGGTGGTCTACTATACTACAAAGGGCCTCTTCTTTATTATTGATCCTGAAGGGAGAGGAAGGACTCCAAGATATAACAGTGAAACAGCCCTTATACTCTGTACTTAAAGACTTCACCTTTCCTTTAGAACCTTCCTTAAGGGCAACACAGCATCCTTACAAGCTAACACACCTGCCCTTTATTTCAGACAGTAGGTACGAAAACCCTCGAACTTATGCCAACTAACCTTTTTGCTCAATCCAACACCGAAGTCCATTTATAGACGACCCTCTATCACCTCCTTAATTAAGTCCCTTCCTATTACCCAACAATAGTCATCAGCAAAGGACAAAGCCCAACACTTATTCACAGTTAAAGTCAAAGTACGTTGTTATCTAAAAGTAACAAATGAAGCCATTTAGTCTTGACAAAGATAGGCCTTTTGTAATGAATTGTACCACAAATAATTTTGAGGTCACATTACGAATGTTTAATATGTTAATTAGAGCTTTTCTATCTATAATATTTAGTTATCAAATAGAACTTGATCATAGAGGATAAACCTTATTTAAATTATAAAATAAAATAATTATTGCCATATTAATATTATGCATATCAGCTTTTGTAGTTATAAAAAACCATAAACATCAATTCTAATTTAAAATCAACGTAGGCGCAAAAGATTGAAATTATCTTTTATATAATCGAGTAGAGTCCCGACGGCAACGGCGACGGGCAACGACTCACCTCTAAATGATTTATAACGTTAAAAATTGATGTGCCATAAGCTGGGATCGAACCAGTGACCTCCACATTGTAAGCCAGATACTAAACCATTTGCGCCATTCTAATCTAACGAATATCAGAGCACAAAACTTACTATTTAAACAGTAAATATCTATTTAAATGTTTTAATTTTAATTATAACTGCATAAAACTTACTATTTAAACAGTAAATATCTCTTTAAATATCTATTTTAATTATAACTAATTATCTCTCAGCTCTTTTTCTAAACCATATTTATTATTCTGCCCGTTACCGCGGGCCTAACGGCTAGTAAGGTAATAAAGGACAAACAGAAATAGAAGACGATTTACAGAATGGATACAATTAGCTTTAGATTTCTTCGGTAAGCTAGGATAATATATAGATAATTCAAACAATTTTAAACTACGGGAGGCAGAAGCAGAGAAGAGTATGCATTGGCTCCGGGATTTGAACCATGGGCCTCCACATTTCCAATGTGATGCTCTACCAACTATAAGCTAAGCCAGATACAAACTTTTCTCAGCGCGAAACGTTAGGTAATCCCAATATTTAGCGTGCAATGTATTCTCAAATCAACCGAAATTTTTACGGCAGGAGATCTCAGATCTAGACAAGAGAAAGTTACGCTAGCATCTCGCCAACATTACATACCCATAACATAGATTGTTAATGTTTCTCAGTAAATTCTGTATATATAGTAATATTGTATTATTGTCTTTTATTTATTTCTTCATATATAGTATATATTTTTGTAGAAATAAAATGAGGTTTTAAATTTATTTTATGGGTTTTATCTAAAAAATAATAACATCAATTTAAAATTTGTGAAATTGCTCCATTAAGAAAGAAAATAAGTGACAGGTAATAAGACTGATAGGTATTGTGGCCCTTAAAAAATAGCAGGCGGTTTATCTGTAATATTATATCGGGCGAATAAATAGCTTCGCGTTAAAAACCCTCTTCGATTGTGTACCGCGGAATGATTTATATATAATATTTTTCAAAATAATATGATCAGCCAAAAATATATTTATATAAGCCGATTTATAGCTGTTTGGATAGAGAAAGGCTGAAAAAAAATGTATCTGACAGATTTTTCTTTCAGAGATCCCATGAAAAAATATAAGGGATTTATGTGAGTAGTAATATAACCGCGGATAAATCGTTCACTGCAAAACCAAATCTGAAGTTCTTACTTTCGTTTGTTCCATTTATTTATAAAAACCTTATGTTTTATAAAATCTATTAATAAATCGTGTTTTATAACCATCTGCCAATTAGTGTGGCGCATAGATTCCTCGCGTCCTATCGCGCGCGTACTTAAATTATTATTTGTTTTTATAACCCATTATTGTCTAATTTTATTAAATCCATCCTTATTTATTTGATTATTTGAAAATTGTTTGACTTTTTCTTAACACGAATAAAAGTATCAAATTTCACAATTTAAAAACTATCATTCGTGCACGCATTGAGACAAAGGTGATACAGGACAGGGCAGCACAGTATTTATCAACCGCAGAAATATACCAAAACAGCACGAATTGAGACGCAGAGCCAACGCTCGCAATACTACGCCACACGTGACCTACTCGACGATCGATCGATTATAATTTGGTGCTATGAGTAGACACATTAAGATTTCTTAAAAATTAGATGAGAACTTTTGAAAATATAGATGTAAATAAATGTATGGCTGTAGTAATAAATAATAAATTTCAGTTGGAAGAGAAAAAAAATACTAGGGGAATAAAGACTAGAAGGTTGAAACTTATAAAGGACCAACACTGGGCTAACTATGACCTATCCTCCAGACTAGGATGAATGACAGAAACACGTTCCCTAATGTCTCAAATGGATTTCTGTCTTGGAATTTATGATTTCGGAAACATAAAAAAAAAGTTCATTTTCAGAACGATCACATAGCTTACGTTACCTTTATATTTCACGCACAATCGTAAAATAAATAACAATTTCATTATTTTTAAACATTATTAGTTGTTTTAAATTTAAATAAGTTACGGTTTTAATTTATGATTCAATAAGTTACCTTATGATTCCATCAATTCAAAAATTGAGTAATTAAGAAGAAGACACATACCTGGAACAAACAAAGAAAACTTTATTAAAAATTGAATACATAGTAAAATATTTGTATGAATTCGTTTATGAACTCTATTACTACGTTCACACATCGTTTTGGAAACGGTTTTGAAAACGATCTGCTAGTTCAAAACGCTGTATGAACGGAGATCGACGGATCGTATCGGTTTAGATCCGCTCCACCAAAAATACGTGATCGGATCGGGGAATCGGGATTCAAAACGCTCGTGTGAACAGGTCGTGGAGGGGATCGAGATATCAGGTTATTTTACTCTTTTCCACTTTTCAAGTTCTTTACTTTCGTGAGCTTCCGTTTCTTTTTTTAAACTTCAAAAACGTTATTAAACAAAAGTTAAAACTATAAAGAACCTGTAAAAACTTTTAATAGCTTGTAAATAAAAATGTAAAAATACGCGGACTTATTAGGTAACAAGAAAGAAGGTTTTACTCGTGACGTCACCGTTATGAAATATCGAAAACAAATATTTCGATCACCTGTATTTTTTGTTGTAAGAACGCGGATCGTTTTTAAAACGAATTGGATCCGAAACGCTTTCAAAACGATGTGTGAACGTAGTANATATTTTTATTTAGGAGGGGGAAAATTTAGGATATTTGCAAATTATCTTATCAAAGAGGAGGGGGATATAAGTAGGAGGGATAGAATCTAGATATTCTCGCATAGTAAAATAATTTGTATGCTTTCCTGCTTTATAAACTTATCAAATATAAAAACACTCCGTAGCGAAGCACGGGTATCCAGCTAGTATGTTTATATGAGAAAGTGTATCAGAAAGTCGAACAGAATTTGTTTATAAATTGTGTCCTAAAATCTTATGAAACATCATCTATTTTCATATTATGCTCAAACGTTTATACTTAACCACTAAAACTGAGTTGTAAACAAATATTTAAACAACTACATAAAAACTACCTTAGTAGTAAACTACCTTACCACTAGTAGTTGTAGTGGCAAGGTATCAGAACTCCACCTACAACTTGGAAAAAAAAGTAATGAATAAAAAAATATTCATATTTTATTATTTAGTTAGAAAAAAAAAAAAAAACATTTATAGATAACAAATTTGACACAGATCTATAAAACATGAAGTGGCAATGTAGCATTGAGCAGAGAAAACTACAAAATGGTATTGTGATAAATGTAAAATAAAGTTCTACACCATGATTTAATTCAGGGATGTTAAATAATTAGCTCCAAACTGGGGTCGAAATATCGTAAATTAAAGTTAATTAAAATTGTTAGAGGTCGACCAAGAAGTCATGAACACGGTAGAAACTGAAAGCTTAGCTTCGTTTAAAGTCGGGACTTCCGAGTATTGCCGAAGTCAGTATAGTCGGGTGCTATTCTAGTTGTCAAATCTCACGAATAACAACAGGAAGGTTTCCAATCTGTTAGGTTTTCTGTTTTGTTTGTTTTTATACAGTACGAGTTCGAGTTATAGTCACAACTGTCCTAAACGATTTTCGTAAGATCCACAAATCCACGGGATGATGCAAATACGAATGACGCTACAATTAACGGGGATGAAATAAAAAGTTTGATTAAGTAAGTTAATCAAACTCAAAAATAAAGAGGAATAATCAATAAATAATAATATTATAAAGATATTATCGTATAGTAGAAGTGATTTCTTATCAGGTACAGTGTTGCCTGTGGCCAAAAATATAGAAGTTAAAAAAATTAAATGATTAATAACCAAAGAACAACACTGTGTTTTTTGACAGTGATCTATTTTATTAAAAACTGACTGTACATGACGACACTAGCGCACTCCTCAGATTTCCATGACTTCTTGGTCGACCTCTAAGAATAAAAAAGATAATCGATTTATTTACTATTTCCACAATTTGCTAAGGAGTGATAGAAAATAGGAATAACATTTCCGTCAAGCTATTAAAAAGGTTTCTTCGGTCATAAAAATTCATATATCGTACTTTAATTATTATTATTTTTTTTTTTAACTAAAATATGTATACAAGAAGGAATGTGTGCATATATTATCCTTTAGCATCTTAGGTATGCACTTATTTGAACCTGTCCTTATAGGGTAGAGGGGGGGGGGACATTTTATTAAGTTTTATCTTAATTTTGGGAGAAAAATTGCCAACATTTTGGAAACGCGATATATATATTTGTGATCCCAAATTTCATTATTTCAAATTCAAATTTCAATATGCGACGGACGGACGGACGAACCACCAAAAGCAGGGTTTCTACAGTCTGTCCCAAACGAGAGTAAGTGCGTTGACAGCGCGGGGAAAAACTAGTTAATGGGGTGGGGAGCCAATGAGATCACGAGATTTTCCCGGACAAAAAGGCGGGCCAAATAGGCAAAGATTGAAGCCGTGTCCAGACTGCCGAACCGAACAGAAGAAACGAGCCAAGCATTGGTCTCTGCGGATGCTCAGTATAAAGTTTGCCTGTGCATCCCAGACTAGGCATGCGCAGAGACCCAATGTTCGGCTCGTTTCCTTTGTTCGGTTCGGCAGTCTAAACGAGGTTTAAATATTTTTTCCCTCAAAGAAGTTTACCAATCTGTGTGTCAATCTATTTCCCGCCCTGTCAACGCACTAACTCTCGTTTGGGACAGACTATAGGATGAGCTCGAAACCCTAAGAATCAAGTTTACTTCAAGATGATTATCAGAGAAATACGCTCAACAGGTCAAACAGTCGTCACTGGGCACAATAGACCTGTAAGTCCATTAACTTGGTTATTACCAAGGATCTTATATAAAGCGGATAGAGGATTGCAGCAAAAAAGTGACCCCATGGAGATATGTAAAATATGAGCTCCTATGGGACAAATTACCTTCCTCTTGGTTATAGGTTACCAAGAAACGTGCGGCAGGTTATCAACAATCAACAGATTGCGTTGTACTCTCCCTTGCGTTATATTCTCCTGCGCGTTGTATTTCTTATTTTGTGATTGATATACATTTAGCAGTTTGTAGTGACTTGTTTTGCATTATTTACAATTAAGAGTTAATAATCAGTTTATAACCTGATTCAAAATTAACCAGAAGTAAACCTTGAAATTATCAAAGAAGGTAATTTGTCCCAGTTCAAAGGTCGTGGAGCATGCGCAGTATGATTTTTTTTCTCTAATTTCTCTTACTTCTATGGGGCATGGGGTCACTTTTTTGCCTTTAAACTCCTGTTTAACATTCCATCCGCTTTATATAAGATCCTTGGTTATTACAGGCAAATTTCCTCTTTACATAGAAAAGGAAATTAAGTCACAACAGCTGTTACTCGGTGAAATAATTCAGTTACCAAAGTCTGAACAAGTGAAAACTTAACTCCTTCTGAACACATTTCCTTACTTTCATTAAGAATTAACTCTTAAACATTTTGCATACGTTTTAAACACTAAATATGCAATAAGAACTAGATTATCTAACTTCTAAATTTCTAGTATGCTGTTAATAAACATTTCAAAAGGTAAATTAATAAAGTACTCAGTTTAGGAAGTAAATAATAACAGTATAGTTACTGCTTATCTAATTATACCAAATTAAACTTATAAACCTGAAGTAATAAGCAAACATAATCTATATACATATTTAAAAGTTATAGTGCTTTTAAACCTTGTAATGTGAGTTGGTGTTTGGGAAATGCACTTTATACGAACAATAAAGTAAAATAAAAAAAGCTATTATTTTACGTATTTAAACCCCTACTATCTTTTAGAATGATTTTTACCCTTTCTCAAATTCATATAAGTATTTTTACTTGCTCATATAAAGAGAAAGTATTGCGACAGCGAGATTATTCTTTGAGATTCCTTATTCTTTTTTTTTTGAGCGATTTTAATTTAAACTATATCATGTTTACTTTCTTCTCATAATAATTGGCGTATAGAAAGAGAAAGTATTGTGAAGCATTCCGGCAACTCGGATTTAATATTAATTATTCGGTTTTGATGGATTTACTCTCTTTAAGGTCCCATAAGTCAAAAGTAGTCAAAAGTAGAAAAACAAATTTCAAGAAAAGTCTATTATCTCTGCCATGTGTGAAAACATAAGCTTAAGCAAAATCATGTCCCAAGGAGAAATCGAGAAATTAAATTCGTTGGGGTAGCAACCCTTCCAAAACACGGACATACAAGCGCAGGATGTATCAGAGTCCTAGTTTTTGGATAGGGACCCTTTAAACCAGGGGTTCTCACCAGGATTGCATAAAGAGCCAAATTCAGAATCTGAAGATTTCTAAGGGCCGCTAGATTTTGCAACCAAGGAACATTTTTGGTTCCATGTCTGCCTATCAGTCTGTCATTATTTTTGCAAACCACAATATCTTGAAAAACCATGGGCGTCGTCAGCTGTACATTATTGGGCTGGGGGAGGACACACATTCTGGGAGGGAGGTCCGGGGGTCCTCCCCCGGAAAATTTTGAAAATAAGACCTCTCAAAACAGCATTTTTATGCATCTCTTATGTGAAATTTGATTTTAACACTTTGTCATAAAATAAAGTAAACCTATGGTGTAGTTTGTTGACGAAACTATGAACACAAGTATTTTTATAATTTAAAAAAAAAAATAAATAAATAAAAAAAAAAAAATAGTTGCTTAACAATAATAAACGTAATATAATAAAAATTGTGTTCTTAATCATTGTAGATTAAATAGATCAGTAAACAGCCATTATGCAATATTACTTAAAATATATAATAATCTATGTCATTTAATCAATAGTTATGAAAAAGAATAAAAACATGTTTTCTTAGGCTGGCGCACACTGGAAACAGAACAGTCTGCAGACAGTCCACAGACAGCCTTAGGATGGCCATGATAAATGTCCGCTGGTTCTTTGGACACTGCTATTCTTAGCAGGTGCTAAAGGATTTCAAGTGTTAGGCGTGACCTTTTTTGTTCTTAATGAAATTCATTCAACAAAAGATGATTCACTTGTGTAGGTTCAAGCAAATATGATCANAAAAAAAAAAAAAAAAAAAAAAAAAAAAAAAAAAAAAAAAAAAAAAAAAAAAAAAAAAATCAAAAAACCTGGAGGCCAAATAACCCAAACCAAAATTGGAAACATTCTCTTAGAGTTCAAGGGCGAAACGAATTCATTTGAATAATATTCCGTTCGCTTATACATAATAAGAAAAAAAAATAATAATAATAAACCTGGATAACTTCTGGAGGAAACCACATTTAAGATTTTGTTAATTTGACATCAGTATTCACGAAATCTCTTAACACTGTCTTTGATAAAAGACAAAAAAAAATTAGATTATAGAATTAAATAGGTGTGTTTATCCATAAAAATACTTAAGCCCTTGCTAGAAACCCATAGGCGTAACGCTCAAAAAACACTTAAAAAATAACTGAAGGTACAAATTTCTCAACACTTACAAAGGAAAAAAAACTTATGAATAAAAAAATAAAAAACACCAAACAAAAAAATAATTTTTTCAGGATAATTTTAATATAAAAATAGTAAAACAAAGTTATATCATTATAAACAACAAATATTTCTTTATTGAAAATTTAAAAAAAGGGAAATACAGCACTTTAAAGATTTTGAATAACCTTAAATGATCGGAAAAAGGGTTTTTTTTTTTAATCCTTTAAAAAAACTCGCTTTAACATACACATTACACATAAAAACTTATTTTTTCAGAGAAAAAGAATAATGTATAAGATATTTTTTAAATATAGAAAAAAAAAAACACCAAGAAAATAAGATTAATTAGGACTCTGGTAAAGACCTGTCACTAGAAGGCGCGAAGTAATTAAGGAAATGTATAAAAAAATAAAAAATAAAAGACAAAAATGACAGAGAGGTCTAAAAAGAGCTTAAGTCAAGAGTACTCTTCTTAATTGAAAACTTGATCCACTCATTAGTAATTAGTAATTAGTTATATTAATTACTTGCTCCTAACTACTAATTATTCATATGAGTGTGATTAGGTGGCTGTAATTCTTGAATATAATTATTAAACCCAGCTTAGAATCAATATGTCTCTAGAATGCTAATTAACTTAAGAAGTAGTTAGATACTATAATGAGATTTATAGTTTAGAATTAAAAAAAAAAAATAGTCAAGATAAAAAGTATTAAAGTTGACGGGACTTGAAACCAGAATCTTTTCCGTTTATGGATGTTTTTTCTCTCTCGGTTTTTAGTAATGGAGCAGCAAAGTTTGAGATAATTATTTATTTTATTTTTTTTAATTTAAAAGTACGAGATGATTAAATGAACATTGATTAATTAAAAAAAAGAATATTGGAAGGCGATATAAAATGTACTAATGTAGACGGGACTTGAAACCAGAATCTTTTCCGTTTATGGATGTTTGTTTTTTCTCTGTTTTTAATAATGGAGGAGCAATGTTTGACATACAAATCTGTCTTTAATGTACAAGTAGGAGATTATTAAATGAACAATTTTAATTCATCGGTTTAAACAGTCTATTAACTTGAAATATTAAGTCCGAACTTATAAAGGTAAATTTACATTTATCATTTTAATTCATTCTTTTAAGTTAACTTAACTTGCTCCCAGACTCTATTTCATTACATCACTCACATCACAAACAATCATATAAGGTATTATTCAATTTATTTAACGGCTTGAGTCAATATTCAAGTCATAAAAAAGCTTTATCAGATTGAATTTTATAGTAAGCAATAAAATAGACTGCCAATTGGTGTGGCACATAGCTTCCTCTCATCCTACTACATGATTGATTTTATGCTTTTACAAGCCATTATTGTCTATTTTATTTAATTGCTTCCTCCGTTTTTTTTTTAATCTGTCATAATTGTTTAAATTTTACCCATGAATTAAAGTATCAATTTAGCTAATGTTAAAGAGCGCACGCGATTTAAATTAGTCTGCGGGCTAAAAGCGAGTATAAAAGTTTACAATACAGATACAAATCAAGCGAGTACAAATCAGATAAAACTTATGAAGCTATAGGTGTAAATGAATGTATGTTTGAGTGCAAGTGGAAGAGAAACAAATGACCACAGAAGAAAGAAACTTATATGGGACCAACAATGGGAGTTATTTTGATCATGAACTTCCGTCCAAATTTCATTAAAATCGGACGTGTAGTTTCTAAGATATGTTGGTTCGAAAAAATATACCGATAGACAGACATGGAACCAAAAATGTTCCCTTATGTCTGAAACGGATTTCTGTCTTGGAATTTTAGAAATCGGATACTTCATTCCGTTACCTTCGGTAAGCTTAGAAGCAAAACTATTTTATCAACATGAAAAAGTGATTTAAAGCAATATTTCCCCAAAAAATAAAATAAATCTACTACTTCGTAACTGATAACCTACTTCATTGTCACGCAAGCATGCTGCAGTTAATATCATTTTATATAATTTAGATTATTTTTAGAATTATTGAACGAGTGTAGAGAGTTCTACATTTCAGAAACTTGTTTTTTTTATAACTTGTTTTTACAAAAACAAACGTTTTTGTTTGCGTGTTTGTTTGCTTGTCTGACGATAACTGGAGTAAGAATTTGATTACGCGATTTGAACAGAATTCTATTTGCATTCTTTAATGATGTAATGCTTATACAACCTATTATTGTCAAATTTTGAAAATCGTAGAAGATAGAAAATAATCTGGGATTATCTGCTGGCTACATTCGACAAACCATCCATATTTAAAAAAAAAATGTTGTTCTTTTTAAGATGTAGGTGTAAATAAATGTATGTTTGTGCGCAAGTTTGAATGAAACAAAGAGGCGCAAAAGACTGAAACTTATAAGAGACCAAAAATTAATTATAACCTATCACATAAATATCGGTAATATAGGACGAGCTGTTTCTAAGATATGTTGGTTCACAAAAAATGAGCGGCAGACCGACAGGGAAACAAAATTGTTCCCTAATGTCTGAAATGGATTTTTGTCTTGGAATGTTTGAAATCAGAGTTAAAAAAATGTTCGTTCTTCAAAACGACCACATAGCATTCGTTACCTTTGGTTAGGCTCGGAAGCAATAAAATGTATACATCAAAAATATAAAATTATAATAAAAAGTAAAAATTGTTTAAGGGCAAATTAGGTAATGAAGAAGGAAAGTTAGCAGACTCTTGAAAAATGTAGTCAACTTATAAATTCAAACGCTCATGAGACTTATTTATGTCCCTCTATTATGGTTTCTAAGACAATGTGAGATAGAAGGGAATTTACAGTCGAGTCTGGGGTCCAGTGGAATTTCCTTTGCCCTGGAACCGGTGCGGTGGTAACCTCACTGCATTGTGAAGACCACTTTAAAAAAAGACTTAAAATANTATTTATGTCCCTCTATTATGGTTTCTAAGACAATGTGAGATAGAAGGGAATTTACAGTCGAGTCTGGGGTCCAGTGGAATTTCCTTTGCCCTGGAACCGGTGCGGTGGTAACCTCACTGCATTGTGAAGACCACTTTAAAAAAAGACTTAAAATATTTTGAAAGAAACTGATGATTGTTCTTAAAATGAGACAGTCTATTGTTTATTTCTGGAATCTCTCATAGGGTTACTAAGACAATATTGGCCCTAAACAGGTGCTGTTGTCTCTTGTCTGGATTTATAACCGGTCATTCTCGTCTCAACAGACATTTACAGCTGCTAGGCATAGTTGAAATTCTTACATCAACTGAGTGGAGAGGATGATAAAACTCATAATCACCTATTAAGCTGCTTCCCAGCGTTTGATCGTCTTAGATTCAAACCTATAGAATGCCAATAGTTTCCTTAGAAGAGTTTAAAAGATTGACTTCAAACTGCTGACCTTTTTGTGAGTCTGTCAATCAGCTAAGGGTATATAGTAAACGATCAGGGAAGGGAGAGAATTCTTAATCCATCCCAGGTTCATTCAATAGGCTCGCCTACTTACTTCGAGTATGTCTCTGGGTTTTTGACTTCCTAGAGGAAAATAAATAGCAAATGCTGATACCTAATTTTATTGCAGATGAATGGCCAGTTCTCAAGTTTTCTTGCTAAGAAGAAAAATACTTTAAACTGTATATTGGTAATACATCTTGTTAGGTCTTGATTAACATTTCATTTTTATTATTAAAATCATTATTAACTTAAATCAAATTATAATTACTATTTACAACGGGAGAAAGACAGAGAAAAATGACTTCAGCGCCGGGACTCGAACCACGGACCTCCCCCTCATTTCCAGTGTGCGGGAGCTCTAACCAATTAAGCCACACTGAAAAATTATTTCCTCTGAAGATATCGATACCATCATTATTAACATTCACAGGTCACACAGGAAACGGATTTTCCGCTGCGGACAGCTTCCTCCTGTTTGACCAGTGCTGCGGACAAAAGACTTGTCCGTCGCGGACAAGTTCACTTGCTGTGTGACCGGGCCTTAAATCAGCGGATTTTCTTAAAAAGGTAGCATATTGTACTGAACTAAGAGATTAAATGATTCTAACTTAGTAAATCCAGTTTCAGTAATTATAAACACAATAGAATCATATATGTTCATAATTTTATTTTTATAGATCATTATATTTTATTTGGGTAGAAATTAGCAAATCATTTGTATTGTAATCAACCTGCTTACCTCTATTTTTTATTTTTTATTTATTTTTTTTTTTTTGTATACAGATTTTGTTTCTTATGTGTGTATACAGATTGAGACTATGTGTGTGTGAAGGTAGGTACCTCATTAAATGCGAGCGATTGAACTATAAACAATACAAATCACTCGATTATTATCCGAAATAAACATTTTATAATTACCCAATTTCATTATAGTTGTGCAAAGATGGAACTAGTTTGGATTCAATAAATCAATAAATCGAGGAACTATTATATAAAACAGTTTAGGCGTTGGTTAGAATAAAAGTCCGTTGTTAATTTCTTTTTTTATTTTATTACACAAAGCTTTCTCCCATAAAAATGACAAAAATTATTACATAAAAATAAAGCTTTATTACATAAAAATTCAATATATAGCTTAAGACTAGCACATGCGTATTCCAAAAAAGTGGCACATGCGCACATGATCTTTTTTCTCAAAGTGTCCATTTACGTTTTAGCGATATAAGATGTCTATTGGGAGTATCAAGTGACAGATTTCGAATGACACTTTTTTCGGTATAGCATAGCGGTGGAATGCGTATACAGAGTGCGTGCCTTATGTTGTGTGTATAATCCTTCACCAGGCGTTACTTAAAGTCATTAACTCACTCAGTAATATTTAAAAAAATATATATATTTATCAATAAAAAATCTGATACCCCAACAAAAAAAATCGGCACCACGTCTAAGGTGGCGCTGGCTAAGACCGGTGGGCAGATGTTGAACTACTAAAACAACATCTGACTAACGGCCACATTCCAACATGGGTGGGCATTTTTTTTCGTACTTGTCAAAATAATAAAAAAAAAAAACACTTTTTTAAATAACAGGATTACTTACATTGACATTCCTCCGACCTCCCCTGCAGTCTTCTAAGGAATGTCAATGTAAGTAATCCTGCTTTTTTAAAAAAGTGATCTTGTATTTTTATTTTTTTTTATTTTGAGAATATATAGGTATAGTATGTATATATATATATATCAATAATTTTTTTAATGAACATAAGGCAAGGAGATCAAAGGAATTTAAGTAAGATTACACATTAAAACCAAAAAAAAGAAGCAGACAAAATAATACCTATAAAAAACATGAATTTACCAAACTAGGAAGGAAAAATCGGTCTGAGACAAATCAGACAAGCTTTCTCATATACGAGTTCATAAATACATTGCCCAGTTTTCTCCATTTATTAGTTTTCGGTTATTCGTAGGTACATTTAATTATTATTACACATTTTATCAAAATGTATCATAAAAGTAACCTTTTTTTAAATAAAACAAAACAAAAAAAAAAAACATCCTAAATAACATTTGTAAAAAATTTAGATTGAACGATGGTCGCCGACTCTGGTCATTGAAAATAAATAAAATAAAATAAAAATTATAGGGATAGTGTAGCGGCCCCCCTGTAGAAAGTAAATCTTTGTTTAGATTTAGTTTCATCTTGAGATTTAATTATCGTAGGCTATTTTTGTTTGTTTATTAGTTTTATGACACATTCCCGATCATGTTCTCTTTAAGTTTTTTATATCGTTGTAATAACTGCCTCGCATAACAAATTACATTGAGTTGAACCGAGTTGTTTGTATCGTTTTATTTATAGACTTATTATTACTATTATTTAGCATATAAATCATTAACACTCCCACGAAATACCAGAGTGTTAAAATAGGATAAATTTATACAAGTAAAAGTTTCTTTCACACGTTAATTATTATGAAAATTGATAACACGTTTCCTCTTTGATACCTGTTACACTTTACAGGCAATTAAACAAAATCAGAGAAGTAAAACAAATATCTATGGAAACCGATGTAGACATGAACCTGAGCTGTCTTTAAACAGTTTGTTGGAACAGGTTATAAGATGGAGTCAAGCTTCAAGAATCAAGCACGAAGTCCCGGACTTGCGGTTACTCTATAAGGGCAAGCCAAGGATCTGACCACGGGGGAGGACGTGACCCAGTTTGACCCAGGACACATGCCCTGTGGCCAATCTGAAGCAGCCCCAACACGATCAAGCCGCTTGATCAAAACATCGCGTCAAGCTTGACACGACCTTCAAGCCACCTTGGGACGCATCAAGCATCCCATCAATCTTTTCATCAACACTCATTTGTAGCGTTAACTACTCCTCCTAGACTGTAGTGAATCAGTATTGTGTAGATACCATGGTTTCGAATCAGGATTTGCAATGTCGAGCAGGTGATTGACGGAATGCTTGATCAAAATTGCTCTAGACTATCAAGCGCTCCATCAAGCCGCTTGATGCATTCAAACTTTCCATCAATCTTCGTCAAGGCTTGACTCAAGCATCAAAACAGATTCCTAGACTATCAATCATGCTTGACACCATTGATTGACACGCTGTTTTGATCAAGCGGCTTGATCGCGTAGGGGCTACTTAACACTCACGTAATCTGCTCACTAAACTACGCGATATACGAGCATGTACGGCATGAGTACTCTTAAATATTCGGTACCTATGTTGACAGAATAAAATTATTCAATAAAACATCTTTGTAAAATAGTCTATATCAAAATTTACAGAGTGGATATTAATCTAGAGCTACCAGCGGACTACATTCGACGAAACATCCAAACTTCATAAAAATTAAATGAGTACTTTTGAAGATATAGATGTAGTTAGTTAGTTAAGCGTTTATTTCTTTCTATAAGTTAATTTAAAAAATATTATAAATCATCACAAACAAAAGCCTCCTCATCATCCTTCCATTAGACGAAAGATATAGATGTTAATAAACATATATTTGTGAGCATGTGGAAGAGAAACAAATAGGTATAGACGGTTGAAATTTATATGGGACCAATAATAGGCTAATTATGAACTACCATCGACATTTCATTAAAATCAGACGGGTAATTTTTAAGATATGTTTGTTCACAAAAATTGAGCGACAGACAGGCACAGAACCAAAACATGTTCCCCGTTGTCGTTGTCTGAAACGAATTTAAGGATTCGTTTAAAATGTCCTGGAATTTTTTTATATCGGAGATATAAAAAATGATCACTTAATCACTTAGCTCCGAAATAAAACAAAAAAAAACAACATCCACTTTCAAATGCCTGTAAAGAGCGATATGTCATTTCAAATCGCAAAAAAAACCATCTTAATTACATTTTTTCAAGCCTCGATTACACAGGTAAGTATGAATAGTTGATATCATTATAAAAAAAAGATATTGAAACCTGTAGTGTTAATAAATATTAATTAAATATAGCTGTCATTTTAACCCGAGTATCGAGTACTCTTTAACAAGAACGAAACCAGTTTCGAACAAAACAAATACCGAGAATTGGAAGCGTAATTTCGCCTTACTAAGGTATTCAAGCTAACAAGAATCTAGAGCAATATAAAGAGTACAAGGAGATGCATAACGAGAGAACGATGCAGTTTGGAGTCATTCCAACAGACCGTTGCAAAACAATCTCCAAAGAACTCCACAAATATACGGACTAGGGAAATTGATACAAATCTTGAACAGCTCTGGATATTTATATCTTAGAGGCCTCCCAACCTCTCCCTCTTCCATACAGACAGACTGACAGCTGGCTAAACTATCCTGCTATCTACCAACCACCTAATAGAGGTGCCACTAAACTCTTCATTATTATTTTATTTATTAACTTTTTTTCATTTGGCTACTCTTTCTATAGCGAATAAAAAAGGATATCCTGATAAAAAAAATTAAAAAAGTTTAAGTGAGTTTTCATCAGTTACAATCTTTAGAATTGTTTTTAACACGATTTATGAACTTCCAGTCTGCGATATCTGTCTACACATGTTCCAGTTTAAAAATCTATTTTTTTAAACGACTTCAGATCGAAACAAGCAAATCAAAATTAAAAATTATCGTTTTATAGGGATCATGATAATTAATTCTGTGTTAATAATTGTTATTTAAAAGTTTAGAGAGTAAATTATTTAGCCACCGGTAGTGAAGTCCCCAACTCTACTGAGGAAAGTTAATTAATTGAAGTTTAAAAGTTCAAAAGATTTAGACTTGCAGTTGATCCAGTAAAGGATGGAAAGCAGAAGGACTGGACTTACCGCAAATCCAAAAAGAGTATAAATATGTAGAACGTTGAATTTTAGTCGGTAAATTTAACGGACAGAAAGTTTTAGTTTTCAGGGATTAAACCGTGCGGTCCACAGCCCTTAAATTAAAAGAGCATATAAACTTAACCTTAACATACATATAAGCATATTCACTTGTTAGTTCCTGGCGTCACTCCAGATAAAACTTTTACACAATGATAACTAACAGAGCACACTATCAGTTGGGAAAACAGTGGTTTACTCATATTTAACATAGTTAGCCACAAAAGTTAAAAAAACAAATATAACATGCTCCCCACTCCACAATGAAGTGGAGTATATAATAGGCCGAAGGATTAGACTTACCAAGTAAAGGATTAGACTTATCAAGTAAAGGATTCAAAGCCGAAGGATTAGACTTATCAAGTAAAGGATTCAAAGCCGAAGGATTAGACTTACCAAGTAAAGGATTCAAAGCCGAAGGATTAGACTTACCAAGTAAAGGATTCAAAGCCGAAG
>KZ652903.1:68959-81636 GCA_001010745.2 Gerris buenoi
ACTAATCATCACGCTGCATATCATTAGTATATGATAATTGATAATATTAATAATCTTGTGCACCAATGCCCCCCCCCCTTTAAATCTACAATACAAATTTGATTTTTTTATAGGAATATTTAGCAAGTATGAATTTAGCAACATTTAAGGTGCGCAGACGATTGAAATTAATCTGGAGCTACTATTAACAAAACATTCGAATTTCTTCAAATTCATATGAGTATTTAGGAAGATATAAAGTGTAAATAAAGTTGTGTATGTGAAAGAAACAAAAAGCAAATCGAAGGTTGAAACTTATATCTGGGAATAACTAACTAAACATGGTCTAATAATGACCTACCATCTAAAATTAATTAAAATCGGACGAGAAGTTTTTTAAGATATGTTGGTTCGCAAAAATTGAGCGACAGACACGAGACCAAAAACATTCGTTCTGCAGAACGATCACATAGCCTCCGTAAAGCCTCAAGTACACGGGGCGAGTTTACAAGCTACAATCCGGCTTTTATACAAGCAGCTCGTAAACTAGCCCAGTGTACTCAAGTACTCACTCGCTTTATTAGCTGATACTCTGCTACTAAAAAAGCTCTGGAAAAAGTTAATCTGCCGGCGACTTTACAAGCCACTCGCCAGCTTTTTACAACACAAACAGGAAAAAGTCACAGCACCACGTGGTTTATAAACACAGCTACCGAGTGTGTGGAAAGTTTCGTGTGGCACGACAACTCGCCACCTCGCTGGCTTAGTAGCTTGTAAACTCGCCCCGTGTACATGAGGCTTGAGCTTGGAAGCAAAAGGACAAACAATTAAATCAATTATAATAATGAGATTTCGATAAAAAATCAAGAGGTAAGTAAGTGATATGCACGAATATATATTTCAATGTTTACAATTTTAACATATACGCAAACATCGCAGAACATGTGAGTAATTATTCTCCACGTCTGCCTCTTTTTCAGGAAAACGAAGAATTTAAAAGAAAAGCACACAGGAAAGAGAGACGAAATTATTAGAATTGCTCGAAGGAAAGCGTGCACTACTTTTATGATTAGACAGGTAACTCGAAAAGCAATGTCCAAAAGGTAGAGAAGAAGTGATGTGAAAAAGGTGTTTGAGCTCTTCAAATTTTCCTAAATTAATACTTTGTCATGTAAAGAATCAAAACAATTAGAAAAATCAACAGTTTTAAAAAACTAAAGTGGGGGAAAAATTAAATAAATTTGACAAAAATAGGTTGTATAAAAGCATTAAGTCATTAAAAGTATACCAAATAGAACGCGTGGAAGCTATGTGCCACATTAAGTCGCGTGGAAGCTATGTGCCACACTAAGTCGCGTGGAAGCTATGTGCCACACTAAGTCGCGTGGAAGCTATGTGCCACACTAAGTCGCGTGGAAGCTATGTGCCACACTAAGTCGCGAGGAAGCAATGTGCCACACTAAGCCGCGTGGAAGCTATGTGCCACACTAAATCGCGTGGAAGCTATGTGCCACACTAAGTCGCGTGGAAGCTATGTGCCACACTAAGTCGCGTGGAAGCTATGTGCCACACTAAGTTGCAGACTATTTTATTGTTTATGGATTAAAAAGAACAAGTATTGGAGAAACTAGTTTTTTAGCATTTCTAACTTTTAGAAGATTTGATATAATAGTTAGTAAAAGTTTGTGTTGCACAAAAAAACAATTCTTTTCCCTTATGTTTCCCTTTATTGTGTTTTTAATATTTTATATTTTTTCTATAAAGCACACACATTTGTTCAAAGTTCTTCTAGATTCCTAGGAGGACAATGCAACACTCCCGCGGGAGTTGGCGGAACCCATTTTTTACAACAGCTGTTCGTGAAGTTAGATTTACCTTAGCTTAGTTTTTAAAAGCTCCCATTTTTTTATCCCCAAGAGTGAAAATCTCTAGATGAAAGTAATATAATTTTTTTCAACTTTACAACAACACCAGATTCTTAAAAAAAAAAATTAAGATAAATATGGTAACTATAATTATAGCGTTTCTTTTAGCGAATTTTCAGAGAAAATTCTATTGCTATTGCAATGGCTTCAAAATTATTGTAATGCAAATTTTTGAAAAATTTTTCCATGGAAATCCGTTTTAGACCATTCTCAATCGATTCCTAAAATGTAATACTTTTTTTGTATGTAGGTACGTATATATGTACCTATATATGTGTTGTGTATATATGTGTCACTCGAGATATCTCCTCTTAAGATGCACTTTAAAATTTCAAACAAATTTTAATTATATGTTAATAATATCAAAAGAAAGGATGAGTTCGTTGGCCAACATTTTTGGTGTTCCTTTAGGGGTTCCCCAAGTGAGCTTTTTAATTTTTTAATAGACCCAACTATTCCAAAATTGAAATCTACAAGGAACAATTTTAGATTTATTGAAAAAACTTTTTTGCACACAGCAGAAACTTAGAATAAATAATTGCAAGATAAAAATAACTTTTTATATACTACGTTTTTAAATTTTCTGTCATAAATTTGAAACCTGTCAAAATGAAGATTGTAAATATGCGACATATCAAAAAAAATAAAATAACTTTTAAACGGATTTTTTTCCGAACTAACTTTACAACACAATTTATTGAAAACGAATTAAATTTTGCTGAAAGATGGCTAAAAGTATTAAAATAATGCATTGTCATCGTGTTCTGAGCTATTCTAAAAGTTTCAAATGTCTAGCTAATCGGGAAGTTAGTTAAAAATCGATTGCAAGATTTGAAACTGGACAAAAAAACAAGAAAGCAAGCTAATAAAAACGTAGTAAAAAAATCCAATATTGGTGAAATGCATTAAGAATTAAGAACAAGTCATCAAAAATATATTACCAACTTATACAGTTATATTGTAGTTTTAAATAGAAATAACTCTAAGTGCACTGATGTCGATTTATTGCATTGACCCGCATAATGGTGTTGTTATTTTTATTGTATGGTGGTGTAGATAGGTTGTGATGGTGTAGAGCTAATACTTGTACATGTGGGCGTCGGTCGGCTGTATGTTTACTGTTTTATGATAATTATATTAGATTATAAATCAAAGTATTCCAATAAATCAGTTAAAGAAAATTGTTATTTAACATACTTTTTTTTATAAAATTTATATACATAAATTTGTAATAAATTATGATCAGTGGCTTGAAGTTAAGCTTAATCCTTTATCGTTCCCACGATTAAGATATTAAATGTTTAATTTATAGTTTTTTTTATAATTTTAATTATATACAGAAGCAATCTTAAGCACTTAAATTGATTGAGTTATTTTATAAACAAGAATATCTATTTTCTAATCGCGTTTATAATAATTATCAAAGTTATAAATTAAGTTTGTTTAAAATCTTCTGCAATTGGTCATATTATTATCTCATTTAGACAAATGATAACAAGATGATAATAAATTCTTATTATATCAATATGATCTGACATTACTAACTAGCTCGTAATACATCGACATCAATATTAATATGTTTGAAATTTTGTAGGTTGGTAAGGTAGGTTGCTCTTTATCTCTATGCCCTAGGATCTATTAGACATTTCTGAAGATTTACCATCTTGACGATAATTCATATGCAAAAAAATAGTCACGAAGGTATTTCTAGAACCAATTGTAAGAGAATCATGAAATTAGGAATTTATCATTTTTTATAATGCAAAAACTTATGTGAAAAGGGTTTTTTCAATCGGCCATTTTGATTTAAGATGGCACTCATATATGCATATTTGAAATTAAGTTCTCATACTAACTTAATTATCACTACTACTTGGAAAAACTGAAATAAAATCATTTTATTTGATATTATAATTTCTATATTAATATTAGGCCAAAAAGGCGTTTTTCTAAATAATTTAATCCTTTTAAATAAAAAAGGTATAAAGGTGAAAAGAAGAAAAATTGACCCCAAAGTGATCTTCTGAAAATTATCTCGAAAAACCTCTCAAGAAAATTAATGTTTATTTCGCACAAAACTATAGTTTTCGACTTCTCTGCCATCATCAGTACAATAATATACAAATATAGCAACATATGAGTGCTATATAAAAATAAACAGTGTATATACAGTAAATTCCAAAACCTGACAAATGGGAGGACTAGTGGCTTAATGAGAGGGGGGAAGGCATGTCTTCTATATTGCTAGACACGCTTATTAATATCTCCCGCCTTCTAGACCGTTTTTGTCTCTCATATGACTCAACGTCGTTGTTTTTTTGTTTTTTTTATCATTAAATGTATTAAATTTAGAAAAATTTAAAGAGTTCAGACGGCTTAAATTACTCTGGGGCTATCTGAGAGCTACTTTAAACAAACAATCCTAATTTCATACTCGTAATTGTAAGATAAAAGTATATTTTTTTTACTACGTTTTTATTAGCTTGCTTTCTTCTTTGATTGTTTGTTTGTCCAGTACAAATCTTGCAATCGATTTTTAACTAACATCCAGAGTAGCTAGACATTTGAAACTTTTAGAATAGTTCATAACATTGACAATGCAGTATTTTACTACTTTTAGCCATCTTTCAGCAGAATGTAATTCGTTTTCAGCAAATTTTGCTGTATGGAAATTAGTTCCGAAAAAAATCCGCAAGTAATTTTATTTGTTATGACTTATCCCATAGTGAAGCCGGGTTTACACGATCTAAGTTGACTTGGACCAAATCAGTTGAGCTATAACAGTAACATTGACAGTAACGGAACTAAAAATAATCCTTGATGTTTGAAATGGATTTTTGTCTTTGAATTTTTGAAATCGGAGACAAAACATTTTTGTTCTTTAGAAGGATCATACAGCTTCCGTTACCTTCGGTAAGCAACACGGAAAAAAACCGGGAATCCATTACTTTATTATTATGAAATTATGGTAACAATTTATCTTTATTGTACACTATTAATATATATTTATGAAAACTGATCAATTATATCTGACACTAGTAATGAATTCATCTTGTTGATTATCATTATTATAGAATATTATGATAATGATTACAACTAATCATCACGCTGCATATCATTAGTATATGATAATTGATAATATTAATAATCTTGTGCACCAATGTCAAACGAGTTTAACACCTCACTTTGCTAATTATGAGAATGTTATGTCTGAATTTATCAATCAACATAAATCCATAATAATAATTTGATAATAATGAGTAATGGGTGCAGGCGTAGCAGAGTGCTTAGCGCATTCGCCTGAAACCATAGTCCGAACACCATCATGTTATAGAGTTATTAGGAATGTCAACAATGTTGACGGTCTTAATTACTAGAGAGAGGAGTAACACATACTCCACAATGATCCACATCGATTAGATATGTAAAATGACAGTAGATTTTTACTACGTTTTTATTAGCTTGCTTTCTTCTTTGATTGTTTGTTTGTCCAGTACAAATCTTGCAATCGATTTTTAACTAACATCCAGAGTAGCTAGACATTTGAAACTTTTAGAATAGTTCATAACATTGACAATGCAGTATTTTACTACTTTTAGCCATCTTTCAGCAGAATGTAATTCGTTTTCAGCAAATTTTGCTGTATGGAAATTAGTTCCGAAAAAAATCCGCAAGTAATTTTATTTGTTATGACTTATCCCATAGTGAAGCCGGGTTTACACGATCTAAGTTGACTTGGACCAAATCAGTTTTGACACTATTTTGACGCTACTTGGGTCGTGTAAACAGGTTATCAAAGTCAACTTGGACATCCAACTTTAGTTAGGCGTTATTCGATCAAAATAGACTTGGATAGCGTCAACCATATGATTATGAAAATGAGAATAGACGTGAAAAGTTGTGACGTTTATAAGAAGGTTATTGACAGCTTTTATTTCTTTTAAATTTTTGTTTTTATTCCTTTGCATCTAAATAATGTTTTTGACAAGTTTCCCTACTTAGACCAAGTATACTTGGATCGCGTAAACACTGCATCAAAAATTCATTTTTACTTTGACCAAGTGGATTTGATCAAAGTTACTTGGTCTACGTCAACTTGGATCGAGTAGACGCACCTTTACGATCTTCATTTTGACCGGTTTCAAATTTATGATTTATGACAGAAAATTTAAATATATAAAGTTATTTTTGTCTTGTAATGATCAATGATAAGTGATCAAACATAAAATAAACGCCAAAAAACCAAACTCTGATATTAACAAATAAACTTCGGTTGTTGTGTTTCATTAAGTTATAATCTGGTGTTTATCCAGGGTTTGTTTTTCCTTCGGTATAGTTGGATAAAGTTCAGTATCTATATGAGCTAATAATTTTACAAACTAAAGAAAAACAAAAATGTTATTAGGGGAAAAAAAACAATAGTAGCAGGATGAGAACAGAGTAAAGAGGGTCTACACACAAGGCTGTTTTTAGAAAGGAGCTTCCAAGGGAAAAAGTACAGGGCAGTAAGACAGTAAGGTTAGGAAGTAATATGGCGGTCGTAGAGTAGAGGGAAAGCTATATAACGTTTTAGCTTGTGCAGCCGTGCTTGCTTGGGCTAGAGTATCAAATATTAAGGTTTAGCCCCCACGGGAGCGGAAAAGCGGAATGGACCGATGCTTCTTGAGCCCATTAGGCTATTATAGAGAAACCAAGCAAGCCCTAGTTCCAACTTAGACCGCTTCCATCTAAACTATTATAAACTTTTACCCAAAATCCAATAATCTCTCTTAGCATAAATATATCATTTTACCATAAAACGTTGCTTTACTAATACTATCAAAACTATGTAAAATGATTTTAAAAGGGCGAGGAAAACTTAGAAACGGGAAGTTTTAGGATTGAGTTAAAAGTAATACGTCAACTATCACACATACATACATATATATANTGGAGTGCGGTAAAGTAGTAAGTGCAGGAAACTGCTGTTTTGCTTACTATTGTGACTGTGATAACAACCACTTTATCGGTCAACAGTAGGAAAAAAATATAAAAAGAGTGGGATTTAATTTGGATTATTTAATCTTTATTTAGATTTTTATGTCTTTATTGTTTGCAAGTTTGAACACTGGAGTGCGGTAAAGTAGTAAGTGCAGGAAACTGCTGTTTTGCTTACTATTGTGACTGTGATAACAACCACTTTATCGGTCAACAGTAGGAAAAAAATATAAAAAGAGTGGGATTTAATTTGGATTATTTAATCTTTATTTAGATTTTTATGTCTTTATTGTTTGCAAGTTTGAACACTGGAGTGCGGTAAAGTAGTAAGTGCAGGAAACTGCTGTTTTGCTTACTATTGTGACTGTGATAACAACCACTTTATCGGTCAACAGTAGGAAAAAAATATAAAAAGAGTGGGATTTAATTTGGATTATTTAATCTTTATTTAGATTTTTATGTCTTTATTGTTTGCAAGTTTGAACACTGGAGTGCGGTAAAGTAGTAAGTGCAGGAAACTGCTGTTTTGCTTACTATTGTGACTGTGATAACAACCACTTTATCGGTCAACAGTAGGAAAAAAATATAAAAAGAGTGGGATTTAATTTGGATTATTTAATCTTTATTTAGATTTTTATGTCTTTATTGTTTGCAAGTTTGAACACTGGAGTGCGGTAAAGTAGTAAGTGCAGGAAACTGCTGTTTTGCTTACTATTGTGACTGTGATAACAACCACTTTATCGGTCAACAGTAGGAAAAAAATATAAAAAGAGTGGGATTTAATTTGGATTATTTAATCTTTATTTAGATTTTTATGTCTTTATTGTTTGCAAGTTTGAACACTGGAGTGCGGTAAAGTAGTAAGTGCAGGAAACTGCTGTTTTGCTTACTATTGTGACTGTGATAACAACCACTTTATCGGTCAACAGTAGGAAAAAAATATAAAAAGAGTGGGATTTAATTTGGATTATTTAATCTTTATTTAGATTTTTATGTCTTTATTGTTTGCAAGTTTGAACACTGGAGTGCGGTAAAGTAGTAAGTGCAGGAAACTGCTGTTTTGCTTACTATTGTGACTGTGATAACAACCACTTTATCGGTCAACAGTAGGAAAAAAATATAAAAAGAGTGGGATTTAATTTGGATTATTTAATCTTTATTTAGATTTTTATGTCTTTATTGTTTGCAAGTTTGAACACTGGAGTGCGGTAAAGTAGTAAGTGCAGGAAACTGCTGTTTTGCTTACTATTGTGACTGTGATAACAACCACTTTATCGGTCAACAGTAGGAAAAAAATATAAAAAGAGTGGGATTTAATTTGGATTATTTAATCTTTATTTAGATTTTTATGTCTTTATTGTTTGCAAGTTTGAACACTGGAGTGCGGTAAAGTAGTAAGTGCAGGAAACTGCTGTTTTGCTTACTATTGTGACTGTGATAACAACCACTTTATCGGTCAACAGTAGGAAAAAAATATAAAAAGAGTGGGATTTAATTTGGATTATTTAATCTTTATTTAGATTTTTATGTCTTTATTGTTTGCAAGTTTGAACACTGGAGTGCGGTAAAGTAGTAAGTGCAGGAAACTGCTGTTTTGCGTACTATTGTCACTGTGATAACAACCACTTTATCGGTCAACAGTAGGAAAAAAATATAAAAAGAATGGGATTTTAGACATGACGCAGTAGTTTTCATGAGAGATACATTAATCAAAACACACTCGGATTAAAAGGGAGGGAAGAAGTGTCTACGGGCAACAATGAATACAACGCAAACGAAAAACATACGAAATACTCACTAATCCCTGATTGAAGCAGACCTTAATGAACTAACTCTAAAGCTTTTTATTAAGTGCCATTGTTTCTAGATTGTTTCGTTCAAATTAAAAGTTTAATCTTTAAATGGGCGACATTTTATTGGTACACAAGTTCCTATTTTTAATTTAAATAAAATGAAAACAATATATTTTTTGGAATAAGAAAGAGTGTCAGTATAGAAGTTATGACAAAGGAATATATATACTTTAAAGTAACACAAAAAAAAATAAAACAGAAAAATCAGGAGATCAAAAATGAATTTTATTTTATATAACCGAGTAAAGCCCATAATACTATATACAGTGTAAAGGGAATTCAGTAAACATATATTATTCAATGACTAATCTTAACAACTACAAAATATTTATCAAGTGTCACATGAAACTTAATAAAGAAAGGAAAAAAGACAAATTCAAAAGAATATTAAAACAATGTGAAATGTTAATATTAAAAAAGAAATGAGAGCTTATTGAATTATTAATTGTTCAATTTTTTTTTTTTTTTTAATACAGTTAGATATTACATTATTTAGTAATTTAGAGTAAAAATTGCGTGGAATAACTATTTATTTAAAAAAACAAGAAACGGTGTACATATCGGAAAAATAAATCCAGCGCAAAATTAAATCCGGGCGCAAATTAAGATGCAAGGATGGACAGTTTTTTTTAAAAAAAAAACCGCAGTAATAACGAGATTGCGCAAAACACCAATATATGCAAATAATTGATACGCAGAGGGATATATTTTCAAATTCTTTTTTGCAATTGAGATATCATAACATAAGATATGGGTTGTAGGGAATCTTGAACTTATTTACAACAGTGTGTATGGGATATTATTGTTCTCACTTCAAAAAACGAACACCATGATAATGGTTGATATAGCGATAGCGTCTCAATACGTTGATATTAAGTTGCGCATATATTTTGGCGACTAAAAAAACTGCCCTGTCCTGAATCTAAATGCGCTCTCGGCTTAAAATATTGACTATATTTAATAATAAAGACTACACAACTTTTATTTTTAACTAGGTTAATTGAAGCGAGCGCAAGCGAGCTTTTTTTTTCGAATAAAAGTTTTTAGTAAAACCAACACTGACACTGCTATGAATTATTAAAGATCGTTAAAACTATTAAAGCGGACCTAAACGTTAAAAGTAGAGAAAACAACGTTTTTACCTATATCTTAAGTAACCTAAAGTACAATAATTGAAACAGGCATGTAAATTTCCAACTTGATGCAGTCAGAGGTTTTTGAGTAGTGAAGTATGTAATATATTTATAATAAATAGTTAAAAAGGTACTGTGGGTGGTTGAGATTCTTATAGGCGTGTAGTTATAGATAGGTTTATCTAGGAAGGTGAGCTTTGTACCAAGTACCCCTACTCTACCCCACCTTCCACTTATCTTCAACTATGACATTCATCATGATTAATAAATTTCTTAATATTTAGTATTTTATTGTAGTACACTCGCTTTAATGATAGAGCCATGTGATGCCTATAGTATTGGAAATATTTACATCAATATCAACTTATTATTATTTATTTATTTATTTTTTTGCAGAAAGAAATCGTACATTACGCGTCGAGTGCGAAAAGTAGCATTTTGCATGCGAGTGTGGAGTTTGCACCCGAGCGCGAGCGAAAGCGAGGGTAGTAAAACCACACGAGCAATGCAAAATGTCGTTTTCACACTTTATCTACGATTGTTAGATTTAAATAATAAATACAGAAAAAAAACTTCCTGTATGTAAGTTCGTATTTCTCTTTTAATAAACATGACATTAATTCATTAGTTGTATTTTGTGCGTATTGGACGTATTATTCCCCTCATATTCGTCATAATCATTTAAATCACTGATTGATTTTCACAAAAAAACTCGATATAAACAGTTACTTTTATTAAACAAACAGCAAATTAGTTTTGTTAAATGTAAACAAACTTGCTAATCGTGCGTAAAGGTGAAGAATTCTTTTTTTTTTTATAGGTGAGGAATTCTTAAGAACTATGAGACGCGCATGCACAATGATTACAAGTACGTAAAGAATCACTTTTTATGCATATAAACAGAAATACAATATTTATATTTCGTAACAATCGTAGATAAAAAATATAAATATATACGCTTTACATGAAAGTACATAAAATAAATATAAAATAAAATGTATGATTGAATCCAGCAAAGTGTAGAGTGTAGTTTACAGAGAAGTGCGCGGGATATTATTGGCGGGAAGAGAACAAGAGCTGAATAGAGATCAAACGATGTTCAGAAATAGAGCACTGAATAAACACATCATCCTGTTCAACACACACTGAGATAGAATATAAACACATAGACTTACTCACACAGTGTAGCCTCTCTTCACTTGTTAACATTACAGAGGAGTGGACACGGGGGGAAACAACGCCGTAAAATAACCTCCTTTTTTACTTTACACATCAGAGAGGTGTTGGTAAACTCATCGAAAACCATTCGACTCAAACCGATGTACAGCGGTTAGTTACACTTGTATCATCTCCATCACACCATTGGTTGGATAAAATAAACAGCATAGAACAAAAACCAAGTAATTTATGCTAATATTGGTTAAACGACAACTGGTTGTTAAACCAACGACTATATTTATTAATATAATAAATACAGGATGAAACCAAAAGTAAAATTTTTGCTTATTTAAAAAAACACAAAATTACACGATCAAATTTAAAATACATACATGTATTTACAGTACACATGTGTATAAATGTGTACTTTTTTACTTTTTCGTCAAAAATAATTTATTCTGAATAAATTTGCATTTACATACTTTATTTTATGTGTCTTATGTCTTTTATCATATAAAAACTCTCGAGGCGGTAAAGATTAAGAATAAATATTTTTTTTAAATTGCGCCTAAAATAAAATTTAGGGTTTTTTACTATGTAATAATTAGCCTCCTAACTGCAATTTGCAGGGTATTTTATTTTTAATAGTAAAATAAATTATGAATAATATTGACCTGATTCTTTTCTATGAAGGCCTTCGAAACGAAACTATTAAGGCCTTTCATTTAATTGCTATGCCTACATGATAATAGAAAACCTAGCCACTGATTTCTAGCATTAGCCCCACGCGGAGTAAATTCTAGTAATATATAGAAATATAATTGTTGAACTTAGTAAATAAAATATTGTTGGCATTCTGACAGATGGTAAACGGGAAATAATCCAGAATAATTTAGACAAGACTACGAGACCACTGAGTGCGCTAACACTATAGAATTTGTTGCTGATACCTTAACCACATTTTACCGGCACCGGCTTCAAAAAGAGACAAGATAACATCCGGTCAATTTACCGCAAACAAATTTAGACAAAAAAATGATCTAATCAGAACATTGTTATGTTTAAAAGGGATAAGCGAAGTTAAATAACTACATATTTGGATTTATAGTAACTTTTCCTTCTTTTGACATGGGTTTTTGGGTAAGCGACAGAAGAAATGTTCACCACGTAAAAAAAAAACCGACATGAAAAACTTGACGCTCAGTATCAGAAACTTATCTAACAGAAGGTAGGTAGTTTTCCCTTTTTTTAGTACTATATTTCGCCACCAGTAGCGAACACAAAAACATATTCATGAATCAATAGGTTTGTTCCAACCCCGCTATTTGTACCGTCCTTTGCATCGTCCCGCGGATCGTTCGGGAATCGTTTAGGACAGGTTTTATACGCATGCGCTAACATTGTACTGTAATGAAATCATGTCTGGTTGGAACGGGTTTAGGACTATAATTCGCACTGTATTAAAAACATTGAAGGAAACCTAACAGTTAGGGAACCTTCCTGTTGATATTTGTGACTATTGACATAACTGCGCATGTCATACAAACCAGTACATGGTATTGTCCGAGGATCGTACAGTGAACGGTTGGCAACCGATCTCTGCCGGGGTTGGAACAGTTTCATAGACGGTACGAAACACTGTCACAAGTCGA